>PVKV010031256.1:0-21249 GCA_004027835.1 Alouatta palliata | reverse complement strand
AAAAAAAAAAAAAAGGACTGAGGAATCAGCAGATTTATATTTGTCTCCAGGACTTTTGTTCATTAAGCAAAGAGATGACAAAAGTCCATCAGAAATACATGGAGGGCTTGTTAAAACATACTGCCAGACTCTACTTCTAAAGTAAAAGAGGGCTAGGACTTAAGAATTTGTGCTTCTAACTGAATTCTTAGGTAATACTGATGTTGCTGGTCCAGGGAGCACATTTTGAAAACCATTGACCTACGTTGTCTTTATCTTTTGTGCTGAGTATGTCAGTTTTGATTTATATAAATTACATGCTAGAGGCCAGGCGTGGTTGGCTCATGCCTGTAATCCTAGCACTTTGGGAGGCCGAGCAGGCTGATTGCCTGAGCTCAGGAGTTTGAGACCAGCCTGGGCAACATGGTGAAACCCCGTCTCTACTAAAATATAAAAAAAATTAGTAAGTGTGGCAGCATGCGCCTGTAGTCCCAGCTACATGGGAGGCTGAGGCAGGAGAATTGCTTGAACCCTAGAGGCAGAGGTTGCAGTGAGCCGAGATCGTGTCACTGCACTCCAGCCTGGGGGACAGAGCAAGACTCCATCTCTTAAAAAAAAAATTACATGCTAGAATAATGAAAATACACAAGTGCACTGTTGTTATAGTTTGAGTCCTGAACTTGCAAAAGAAAACATCAGATGCCCAAATTTTTTAAGCAATGATTTATAATTTTGTTTTTGGGCAACAGACAGGAGCAGAACCATTAAAAACTGAGAAATAGGGACAAAGGTTTATTAACAGTAGTGGTAATATTCTTTTAGAGGAGGGAGTTTATATAAGGAAGTAAAAAAAAAGTAGAGAGCGATTACTAGACTTGAAAAATCAATTAAAGAATACTGTGGTGTTTTTGCTAGTGGGAATGCAAAATGGTACAGCCATGTTGGAAAAGTTTGGCAGTTTTCGTAAGTTTTAAGTGTAGACAACATTCTGTATTCAGAAAAATAACAATAGAAGAAGAAAATACTCCCCCTTTTTTTTTTTTTTTTTTTTTTTGAGACAGAGTCTCACTCTGTTGTCCAGGCTAGGGTGCAGTAATGTGATCTTAGCTCACTGTAACCTCTGCGTGTTAGACTTAAGCAGTCTTCTTGCCTCAGTCTCCTGAGTAGCAGGGACTACAGGCATGTGCCACCCACCTGGCTAATTTTTGTATTTTTTGTAGAGATACAGTTTCACCAAATTGACCAGGCTGGTCTTGAACTCCTGGGCTCAAGAGATTCTACCACCTCGGCCTCTCAAAGTGTTAGAATTTTGAGCATGAGCCACCATGCCCAGCTGGAAATAAACTCTCTTCTATGTACATCTTTCAGCAGATTTGACCTTGTAATAATAAAACAAATTGCAATGACTTAAAATTAGGGGAAAAAAATATTCCAGCAATTTCATTCCTAAGAATCTACAGGAGGAATAAGAGCTTAATTATGTTCATTCAAAGACTTGAATGCAAATGTTTATAGCATCATTTATTAGCCAGAAACTAGAAACAATCCAAATGTCCAGCTGGTGAATAGATAAAATGTGGTATATACAAATAATGAAATATTATTCAGTGATGAAAAGAACTGAACTACTGATAAATGCTCCAAGGTGCATGAAACATGCTAAGTTGAAAGAAGCCAGGTGCAAAACATTACAATTTTTTTCCCTCATTTATATAGAATGCTCAGAAAGTCAGATTTATAGAGACAGAAAGAAGATAAATCAGTTATTACTTAGGGCTAGAGTGGGAGTCCAAACTCCTATGGACTACAGACAGATTGAGAAGACTTTTGGGGAGTAATGGAAATGTTAAAAAACTAGATTGTGGCAATGGGTCTGTAAATGTATCCATAACTATGCATTTACTAAAAATTGAATCATCTATTTAAAATGAGTGCATTTTATGGGATGTAAATTATACGTCAGTATATTTTTGAAAAAGCTTTTTGAAAAAGTTGCACAGTTTGAGGAACATGAGCAGCAAAATCAAACAGGTAATTATTAATATAAAAAGTTATTTGGGTACTCAAAGGATTAAAGGAACTTCATTTTTTATTTTAGTATTTAATGTGCAAGGTGATTTTTTTTTGCGTGTTCATAAATTAGTGACTATAATTACTAAACATTTTCTTTTGAAACAGTATACACCTGAAGAGCGTGATCCTGTACCATTAAGTATCCACCACATGCCCATTTGTGTCAGTTTTGCCTTTTTCCAGCAAGGGTAAGCCTCACCTTGTCTTGGCCCTAATTACAAATGCAGCTAGGAATTTTATTGCTCTACTCAAATGTCATGTTAATATTAATATTCTTTCTTTATAAGGGCATTAGTTGGCAAAGAGCTTTCTCAATAGAAGTAACAAAACTCTTATATTATGATGAAGATTCCTAACATTTTTCTTTTCATGGCGTACATGGTGGTCTCTTATGTTTCCTAAGGATGTGCAGGGGTTAAGAGAATTATATGCTAGGCTCTAATTTGGGAAAGTGGGGTAAGAATTACTCTGGGTTATTGGAAGATAGGGGCCTTTGGAGCATATCAGATGGAGTAGTTCTAGAAGTGAGTCACAATGGGGGATGATTGACAAACTGGCGGAAAAAATCTAGTGTTCTTCAGTTTTCCAGCAGTTTCTTTACTTACTGCTGAATCCTCCTGTGGCAGAACACTTGGAGTTTTTCAGGTCCATTTAAGGGTGCTTTCAAATGAAAACTTGAGCCTTAAATTTCTTTAGAAACAGGGGAGATAAAAATAAGATGTTTCACACAGTGTTGTGCATAAGGACTAGAGAAAAACTTTCAAGTTTTAGTCATTGCAGTGCAGAGTTTCATCAGAGGAAAATGGGCCAGCATTGTCCAGTAGAAATAAAATGTGAACCATATATTTTCTTTACTGTTTGTTTTTTTTTTTTTTTTTTTGGGAGATCAAGGTCTGGCTGTGTCACCCAGGCTGGAGCACAGCGGCATGATTTTTGCTTACTGCAGCCTCTGCTTTCTGGGCCCAAGCAATTCTTCAGCCTCAGCCTTCTGAGTAGTTGGGACTACAGGTGTGCACCACCATGCCCAGCTAATTTTTGTATTTTTTGTGTGGGGGGGAAGGTTTTGCCACATTGCCCAAACTGGTCTGGAACTCCTGAGCTCAAAAGTTATCTGGCTCAAAAGTTATCAGCCTGCCAAAGTGCTGGGATTACAGGGATGAGCCGCCATGCCTAGCTGTTTCCTTTTCTTTCTTTCTTTTTTTTTTTTTAAAGACAAGGTCTCCCTCTGTCACCCCGGCTGAGTCCAGTGGCATGAGCGTGGCTCATTGCAGCCTCAACCTCCCAGGCTTAAGTGATTCTCCTGCCTCAGCCTCCTGAGTAGCTGGGACCACCATGCACATCTAATTTCTTTATCTTCTGTAGAGATGGGATCTCACTATATTGCCCAGGATGATCTAACTCCTGTGTTCAAATGATCCACCCATCTCCACCTCCCAAAGTGCTGGGATTATAGGCTTGAGCCACCATGCCCATGCCCGGCCTTTGTTACTTTTCAAACAGTTTTTTATTTTTTGTGACAAGGTTTCACTCTCACCCAGTGGTGTGGTCATAGCTCACTGCAGCCTCCAACTTCTGAGCTCAAGTCATCCTCCCACCTCAGCCTTCCAAGTAGCTGGGACTACAGGTGTGTGCCATACCTGGCTAATTAAAAAAAAAAAATTTTTTTTTTTGTAGAGACAGGCTCTCACTTTGTTTCCCAGGCTGATCTTGAACTTCTGGGCTCAAGTGATCCTGCAGTCTTGGCCTCTCAAGTGTGATTACAAGTGTGAGCCACCATGCCTGGCCTCATATACGTAATTAAAAATTTTCCAGTAGTCACATTAATAAGTTAATGTTTATATATTTTAATTAATATATACAAAATATTTTCATTTTAATGAAAAAATTAATAATCAGTATTTTAATAATTACTCATGAGACAGTCTACATTCTTTTATTTCCACTAAGTCTCTGAAATCCAATATTTTACAACGTTTGGGCTGGTTACATTTCAGGAGCTCAGTAACCACAGATCACTATTGGCTATTGTACTGGGAAGTGCAGAAATAGACTGTTTTTTTCATGAGCCATTAGCAGAACACAGTAGAACTTTGGAGTACAGGACATTAGGGCAACTTTAAAGTTAAGCACATTAATATTACCTTAGCTTTTATTAATAAGCCAGAAGTAATTTAATCAAAGAAATAGCATTAGGTTTAGATTACATATGATTTAAGTAAATCCAATCTGAACTTAATGTGATTTCATTGTAATAACTAGCGATATCCACTTAGCATTCACGTTCATAAACAGAATAATTTTCTTGTCTCTTTCCCCATTTCAGTGACCCAAATCCATAGGCTCAGACCTTTATTCTCTGTTGACTTTATTGATGCCATCTTTTAAAAAATTCGTTACCCAAGAAATGGTAAGCATTTGGTCTCAGATTTGTTCAAGTCCATTTAACATTCATTTCAGAACATATTTATTGGTGGATCCCAATGAACGAGAAGAACGTGTGATGGATGGCTTGCTGGTGATTGCCATGAACAAACATCGAGAGATTTGTACTATCCAATCCAGTGGTGGGATAATGCTACTAAAAGATCAAGTTAGTGCTTTGATTAATGCCCCTTTAAGAATAGGTTGCTTCTCTTTAGATGCTTTATCTTGTCTTTTAACAAAAATCTGATGTGAATACTTCCAATGATTGATTCTAGGATATGTTAGAATCTGGTTTCAGTACTATCACTCTTAAATACATTGTGTAGACTGGTGGGTATGAGGTATCCTCCTCTTTCCTCCCTTGCTGCTCCCATGTCTGTCCTGGTAGAGTCTGACCCTTCCAACTAGAAGCAGGGTCTAGTGAAGAATAAGATTTATATACCTATTAAAAAAAAAAAAAAAAAAAAAAAAACGGCGAGCATGGTGGCTCACGCCTGTAATCCCAACACTTTGGAAGGCCAAGGCGGGTGGATTACTTGAGGTCAGAAGTTCAAGACCACCCTGACCAACATGGTGAAACCCCATCTCTACTAAAAGTACAAAATTAGCTGGGTGTGGTGGCTGGCAGATGGCTGTAATCCCAGCTACTTGGGATGCTGAGGCAGGAGAATCACTTGAACCCAGGAGGTGGAGGTTGCAGTGAGTCAAGATTGCACCATTACACTCCAATCTGGGCAACAAGATTGAAATTCTTTTTGAATAAAAAATAAAAATTAGCCGAGCTTGATGGCATATGTCTGTGGTCCTGGCCACTAGGGAAGCTGAGGTGGGAGGATTGCTTGAGCCCAAGCGGTGGAGGTTGAGTGAGCTGAGATCATGCCACTACATTCCAGCCCGGGCTATGGAATGAGATCTGTCTCAAAAATTAAAAATTAAACAGTTTTAAAAAATACATGTAGTAGTAGAAATTATGTAAAAAGACAGTTTTACTTTTAGAATTTGGGTATAATTGGCAGTAATTCTCAAACCCAACTACATATCAGATTCACATGGGAACTTTTAGAAAATAGATCTCCATATAGCATATGGTATAGGTGATTAAAAGCTGCTTTACTTTGAATTCTAGCTCTGCCCTCATACTAGCTGATCTTGCACAAATGATTTTATATCTTTGAGTCTCAGTTTCTTGATCTGTAAAATAGGGAATGATGTCATTGCCAGCACTTTATTGTTATAAGCATATAAAGATATATTGCACAGTGTCTAGCATATATTGTGTGCAATTTGTTTCTGTTATCATCATTTCTTTACCAGCATCACTACTACCCAGATTCCTATTTCTGTAGATTACCCACAAAGAAAGTAAGTTAGTGCATCCCTGAGCATATATGTGTCTGTGGCTCTTCTGTGGTATTTTTTATACTGTTGTGTAAGAAAATTTTCACGTCTGTTCCCTTAATGTGATAGTCCTTCACATATCTTAAAACAACTTTCACATCTTGCCTTAATCTGTGTTTACATTGTATTATTTTCATGTTTGGAAAAGTCAGGCTTAAATTATAAAGGTAGAAAATTAAATTTCACAGTTTTAGTTTCTTTCGAGAAAACCATTTGGTTTATTGTCTTTAACACAGAATTCACTTTTATAAATAGGTTTTGAGATGCAGTAAAATTGCTGGTGTGAAAGTAGCAGAAATTACAGAGCTAATACAGAAAGCTTTGGAGAATGACCAAAAAGTTAGGTAAGTAACTTTTCCAGAACTAAATGGTCTTTTATTTTTAGTTTTAAAATTTTTATTTATTTTTTAGTATAGGCAAGCTTTATTATATATGAACTTTAGTTAGAATGGCAATTTCACTTAAAATTAATTCGTTAAAAAGTGTAAATACTACAGTATAGATACGTTATCCTAAACTCCAAAAGGTAGTGAAACTGGTAACAGATATTGCTACTCATCTTTGAACAGATACAATAAAAGTATTAATGAAACTGGTTCCCAGACAAGTATGTACCACTTGCTCCTGTGCCTTAGGGAGGAGAGGGTTTTATAACATAGGCATTATTGATTCAATGACTTGTGGATAGTAGTTCCTTATTAACACTGCTAAAATTAGGTACATGTTTTTTACTTTGTGTGGGGGCTGGCAACTCTTGTCCTTTTGTTTTTTGAGAGATATCTTTCAAGGTGTTGGCATCAAACCCACTTACTGCAAAATGCATCACAGATGGAAATTTAAGCCTGGATTGAGTACAGAATTCCAAAACAAAGAGGAAGGACCCTTCTAAGAGCACAGAGGTCTTCGTTGCTCTAGACTCCCAAGATACAACACAGGGAAGAGGAAATGGCCCTAAATGGTCTTTTAATATATTTTTTTCTCTTAAGGATCTTCCTTGAACAAGGGCAACCATATAAATTTCACACTTGATCTTTTCTTACTTGTTAATCTCAGGTATACTACTTAGTGTTTTTGAAGTTGATTGGACTTATTACATTTTCTGCAATTTAAATATAACCTATATTGAAAAGTCACATCATTTCCTTTTTCTTTTGAGACGGGGTCTCACTCTTTCGCCTAGGCTATAGTGCAGTTGTGCAATCTTGGCTCGCTGCAGCCTCCGCTTCATGGCTTCAAGTGATTCTCTTGCCTCAGCCTCCTGAATAGCTCAGACTACAGATGCATACCACTAATTTTGTATTTTTAGTAGAAATGGGGTTTTGCCATGTTGGCTAGGCTGGTCTCAAATTCCTGACCTCAGGTGATCCACCTGCCTGGGCCTCCCTCCCAAAGTTACTAGGATGACACGTGTGAGCCCCTGTGCCTGCAAACATAAGATTTTTCTTTAAAAGTTAACATTTTCTTAGGATAAAAAGAATCTAGTAACCCAAATTAATGGAAGGAAACAAGATTGATTCCCATGTCTACTTCTTACTGTGCTATCTTGAGCAAAATATATAAATCAGCATTTCAGTGTCCTCTTCTATAATATGGGATATTAACATTATCTGGTAGGGCTGATTTGAGGGTTAGAGAATAGAGTATTTTAAGCACCTAGCACATGGTGTGGCACATGGTTTAATAAATGATTATGGTAACTATTTCTCTTGTTAGGCATAGTAAATTGGTGAGGTTAAGTTAGTCAGATAAACTCTCTTCCAGTATTTTTCACCAAACGATAAAATAATAGTTTTTTTCCCTTCCTGTCTTCTATCCAATCTTCCTCCCCTTTCCTTCCCACTAACCCCCCCGCCCCCCACCCCACACACACAGGAAAGAAGGTGGAAAGTTTGGTTTTGCAGAGTCTATAGCAAATCAAAGAATCACAGCATTTAAAATGGAAAAGGCCCCTATTGATACTTCGGATGTAGAAGAAAAAGCAGAAGAAATCATTGCTGAAGCAGAACCTCCTTCAGAAGTGTATCTTTATTTGGTGGTTTTTGCAGTAACAAGATTCATAACACTTGGCATTATAATATTAGGCTATATGAAGGGTGTGCATACTGAAATTAAGTTTTTGTAAACACTGTACTTAGTTAGGAAAACACTTAAAATACAAGATAGTGATGTAATACTATGTTGATGGTATAACATTCAGCTTCTTTTCAGGTATCCTGCAAAAACCAGATTTTAAGGACCAATTTAATTTAGTACTGTAACTAAAATGTTGAGAACCTGTCTCTTCACATTTCTTACTATTAACTGCATCCATAAAATCTTGCCTGAGTTATTTTTTCTTCTTCATTGTTCAGCCATCCATAGTGTAGGCTCTAAGTTTTTTTTCCCCTAGGAACTTGAGGCACACAATCAGTCTTATAAGAAGAAAACTTTCATTACCATCTTTTTCAACAGTCCATCAAATAGCAGTAGTTTTGTTACTTGGTTTTCTTAACTTGTTAAGTGTTTCTAAACCTGTGCTATGGACTCCTGGAACTGCCCAAATTGGAGAGGGAGTAGAAAACTCCTGGGGTGATCTTGAAGACTCTGAGAAGGAAGATGATGATGAAGGTGGCAGTGATGAAGCTATCATTCTTGATAGTGTAAAGATGGACACTGGAATAGAAGTCTCTGATATTGGAAGCCAAGGTAGGTGATACTATGGCACACTTATTACTATTTATTATAGTTATATAGAGTATTACCATATATAGTTATATATAATGCACAAAATAAGTGTATCACTATATATAGTAATAGCATATTAACTATATATAGAGATGTATACTAGATATATGACATATAGGATACTATATGGAGAATACATAGTTATATATAGGGATATAAGTATTGCTTTTTTAGAGGGGCTAAATATTGTGATTTAAAATAATTGTGGCTAACTGCAATCCTAATGATACTTTCTAAAAGAATAGGCATATCTTTGTAGAGTGGTAGTACACTTTGGCATAAAATGATAGTGACATTTTTAATTTTAAAAAATTTTGTGTATGTATTTGGGTCAGTTATAAGGGAATGAGTTTCTTGAAGATCTTATTCTTGCATGCTGCCTTTTTTTTGTAGTTTCTAGACTGAAACAAAAAGCCCATCCCATATTATAACATAATACTGTCTAAATAAAACTTTCTGTGATGATAGAAACATTAAGTATCTATGCTGGTATAGCAGCCACTAGCCCCACGTGGCTATTGAACACTTGAAATGTGGCTGGTATTACTGATAACTGAATTTTAAAGTTAAGTTAATATAAAATTAAGCAGCCACATGTGGCTAGTGGCTACCATACCAGACATTGCAGTATCAGAACATAAAAAAATTGTACAATTAGACGTTTCTTGCATTCTGAAAGCTATAGAACTGAAGAACTTGTTTTTAATGTATGGTTATATTTACTTGTAAAAAAACCAAATTCTTGCCAGTTTATGTAGTAAGAACAGAAATCCTACAAGGAACTGCGAACTAGGCTGGCAGGGAAAACTGAAGGTAATATGCTTAGTAGGAATGCAACACAAATACTTCTGTTCTCAAGGAGGTAAATTATTGCTTATGAACATTACTAGAGCCTAAGCTTTTTGTTTAATTACTCAAATAGGTAAGGAAAGAAATTCCAATTGATTGGGACCCTTATTCAACTTTCCCAGTGGTTACTTCTATTTGGTATTATTCTTCCAGAACTTTGCACAGACAGTAAATAAATATCTGGAACAAGTAAGCTAATGCTGCATAGACTTGTATAGCACTGAATATAACAGTTCTCTTATTGTTGAAGATGTAAGTTGTTTCTATTTTTTCACTGTTATATTTTCAACTGAAAATAATGAAGGTGGACCTGAGAATTGGAGAAATGGAGCAGGTAAAGCCTTTCTAAATCATGTAAAGAACAGGAGAAACCAATTCAAAACTAAAAATACAAAGAATTAATGTGGGTTAATTCACATTTTATATATATCATTACAATGATCAGGAGAAAAATGGGCAAAAGACGTGGAACAGTTCTCAAAGAAAATGCAGATGGCCAGTAATATTTTTCGTGGTCAGTTTTGGTAGTAATACAAATAAATTTTTTTTTTAAATGACATGGCATTTTTTGTTACTATATTTTGGGCAGTGTTAAAAAATACCAGCAATGCCAAAGGTATGTGGGAAATAGGTTCTTCTTTTATCTCTTGGAGTGTCGATTGGAACTATATCTGGAGGAATAAAGTAGGGCAAACAATTCAGTTGGCTCTACAAAAGATGATATAGATTTCCCCCTAACTTTCTTTCCTATGATGACATGTACTAAATTGTCACACCATTTTAGAACCTATAGGAAATATGAGTTTAAAGGAACAAGTGTTACAGGTGAGTTCTAGAGAGCCCTAAGAAGCTGATTTAAACAGAAAAGAAAGCCTCCACCTAAAGAGTAGTATGGGCTGGCTCTGTATTATAGGCAAATAAGTTACTCCTGACCTCAGGTGATCTACCTGCCTCAGCCTCCCAAAGTGCTGGGATTACAAGTGTGAGCCACCATGCCCAGCCCTGGAAATAAGAGTTTTAGAACATCTGATAGAAATAAACTTATGTGGAAATAAATTTTCCAAGAGATTACTTAACCTTTTTTTTTTTTTTTTAAACAAAGATGCTCCCATAATACTCTCAGATAGTGAAGAAGAAGAAATGATCATTTTAGAACCAGACAAGAATCCAAAGAAAATAAGGTAACAAATTTCTGGTTTATTTCATACGTATACATATACTCAACACTTCTAGAGGTTTGCTCTCTGGTTTTACTCTCATCTTGCCACACAACTATAAACAAAAAGACTTCCCTTTTTCATTAGATATCCATCTGTTCTGTGATTTACCTTGTGACATATAAAAATTAGGATCTAATTCTGAAAAACTCTTTGGATACCAGTTTTACTCACAGCTGATGACACATTTTATATCCTATTGGAAAAACAAGAAATGACTCTCATTTCAATAATCCAAAACTTAACAAGCATACTCTTAGTAAATTCTTACTTTATATTCACAGAACACAGACCACCAGTGTAAAACAGGAAAGAGCACCAAATAAAAAGCCAGTGAAAAGAAGAAAAAAGAAGAGAGCTGCCAATTAAAGCTAACAGTTGTATATTTGTATATAACTATTAAAAGGGTATTTATTCCATTCTAACAATCCTGGGTATTTTTTATTCACAAATCCATTATAAAATCTAGCAGGATTTTAAAAATAGTTTTTTGTTTTTAATGTTACGCTTTGAAATAAACCTTCTGGAGCATTTCTTGTCTGTTCATTTGCACATAAGCTTCCCACTTCTCTCCTGCTCCCAACCTCTGTTGAGTTTACCCCACAAAACCTAATCGAGTTTTACAAAGAGCCAAAGTCTGGGGTTCTCCATTCTACTGATAAGTACAGATTTATTCCAGATATGCTTAGATTATGCTCAAGGCAGCAAATTAATCCAGTTGCTTAGGAAAATGAATGTCAGAATTTGAGAGTCTGTTTTCCTAAAACTAATTTTAGAGGGAGGCTTTTCACTTTCCGTTACAGTAAACCAAATTAACTTAGTTCTAAGTGAAATTCTGAAGAAGGTAAATTTGACTTTTAAGTCAAATTAACTTTTCTAAGTGAAATCCTGAAGAACTTAAATTTGGCTTGCAAAGTTTTCCAAATCAATTTATTGTTATAATCCTGAGAGCTGGCATCATTAATACTTTAAGAAAACCACTTAAAATTAGCCAAATATCTAAGACAGATACATATACAAAAGATATACAAATTAAAACCATTTAGAAAGTAATGGATACCATAATTTGTACTTTGCCATAACTTCTGTATTCAGAAATGATTGTAAAAACCTAAGTTAAAAACTATACACCATATACTTTGAGTGATTTACATCTTAGAAAGCAAAGGCAGTCTTTCATTTTTACAGATTTAGTGTCTCTGGTGGGTTGAGGAGAGAAACACCATGATACCTACAAGTAGGGGAAAAAAAACATTTTTAGTAAACATTCACTGGGTAAAGAAGATCATGGAATAATGTATGTGCTCATGTGTTGGGAACTAGAAAGTGCTATTTCTATCTGACCAAGTTGATGGTTTTAGAAACAGTGTCTAATCCCTGAAATACACATCCATGCCCCTTCCTTCTCCCTTCTCCCGCAGACCCAGGGCAGAAAGCATTAACTACAACCTTCGAACACATAACCAGTTAAGAGAACAGATTCTCAAGGAGGCTATGGCAGATTCATGAATAAAGTTAGAATGGCAAAGATCTCTGAATTATTGTCTAGAAAAGTAGCTTCAATATCCAAGTTAATTCTTACTTTGAATGTTTGTACTTTTCTCTTATTGACTGTTGTGCATGCTGTGGTGCTTTGAGGTAGGTCTGATGAAGGTCCATGAGACAAGGCTTAAGACTTTCCAGGGTATATCCAGTCTTCTGTACTAATGATTCAGGCTACAGAGAAGGGAACAGAGAACGCCTGAGTTTTGCTTTTAGTAACAGACACCAAACAGAGTTAACAGTTGGCATTAAGTTTATGTTATATTCCAGTACTAATCTTTAACTCTTCCAACTAGTTTTCTCAGGCCACTATTCCATCTCTGAATCCTTTTGTTGCTGCTTTCCCTGCTAGCAACAGATCAGAGCCTTTTAAAAAAAGCTCACCTTTCAATCCAAGTTACAACTAAACTTTCCACCTAACAAACAGATGCTGTACAACAGGTAATATGCCTTAAACAGTGTATAACCATCCCTCAGTATACATAAGGGATTGCTTCTCGGACCCTCCCCGAATATACCCAAATCTGCACACACTCAAGTCCTGTAGTCACCTTTCCATATACATGGGTTTTGAATCCCCTGAATACTATATTCTCAATCCACATTTGACTGGAAAAAGGTTCATGTGTAAGTGGACTCACACAGTTCAAACCTGTGTTTTTCAAGGGTCAACTGTATATATCTGAAGTTTTTCCAAGTAAGAACATCTAGGTAACCCTCAGTTTTGTAGGACAATTATTTAATCTGGCACAGGCATTTAAATTAGAAGGTAGGTGTGTGAAGACTTAATACTTACCCAGCTTTGTCCCGTGACTGTATAGAGTGCTAAATGAAAGGCGGCTCCAGCAATAACTGATGGCAAATACTTCAGGTATGGGTCAGCATCTATCAAACTTAATTCTCCCAAAAACTGGAATAAAAAATACTTTATGATTACAATAGCATCTAGAATTCAAATCTTAAATCCCTGCCTTCTAATTTTTTCCTACCTTTGATAATGGCTCTGTAGCAACCCTAGAAAAAATATTTCACAGCCTCATCTTTCAACAGATTGACCATTTTAGTGTTTTGCTCCATCCTCATTCTGTATATTCCCTCCTTTATTAACTTTTAAAAAACAACTATTCTGACTACCCATTCCCAAGACTTCATCCTTATACCTCTAGTTCTAGTGCTTTCCTGATATAGATTATCTTTTGCCAGCAGTAGGCTTTCTTCCTTACTGCAGCATCAATCTCCCTCAGAATACTAAATCTCTTTCCCACTACTGTACAAAGGAACTAGGGCCTGCCCCTAATTATTACCTAAGAATCGCCATTCAAAATGAAAGATAACTCACCATTGCTAAACTTTCAACTTTGCAGTTTGCAGGCTGCTGATGCAGAAAGTATTGGGTAAGAAACTGATTTACTGTTGGAGCAGCTAAGTCAAAAGTAAGGACTTTCAAAACTAGATGCTCCATTCTCAGAACTTGTTTCTTGGTGTAGGTATCATCTGTAATGTACACAAACTCTGCTACTTCTGGGGGGTATATTTCTTCAAACTTTCTACAATGAAAAAAGTTTTAAGTAATCAGTCCTAAAAGAGAAGCAAGCTTCTTTATCCCAATTCTGAAATCCCATTAGCAGAATATATGGAATGAATCCAAAACCCACACTAACTGCATTTCCAGACACTTGATCATCATTTCTAGCAGAGACTGGATAGCTAAATGCTAATTAAAAGGCCCAAATCAATGAGGCACTTTTGAGATATTTCCCCAGTTCAGTCAAAGGAAGTAAATGAAAGGCATGAGACTTATCAAGATGGGAACAATGCCAGAGTTCACCAAGTAGCTGAAAATTTAGGAAATACAAGTCCTAAGAAAACATGTTTTCATTTTTAAATTTAGTTTTCCTTTTTTTCGAGACAGTCTTCCTGTCACCCAGGGTAGAGTACAGTGGCGCGATCTTAGCTTACTGCAACTTCCACCTCCCGCGTTCGTGATTCTCCTGCCTCAGTCTCCCTAGTAGCTCAGATTACAGGCTCGTGCTACCATGCCCCGCTAATTTTTTGTATTTTCAGCAGAGATGAAAATACAAAAAGGACATGTTGGCCAGGCTGGTCTCAAACTCCTGACCTCAAGTGATCCGCCCGTCTTGTCCTCCTAAAGTGCTGGGATTACAGGCGTGAGCTACCACGCCTGGCCTCTTTACTTCTTAATGAAAGAGACACTGCTTATATGCCAGAAAGTACTTTAATGTTGGAAGGAAAATGTTTTAAAATTTGTAATCTAGTGTACTATACATAATGTAGACAGTGTGTGTTCATTCAAGGAATCTAGACAGGGGAAAATTAGGGTTCTAGATTAGAACAGTTTCATCCTACTCCACTCCAAGCCCTACCACACTGCCATCCCTAAAGTAGTCACTGACTCTGCCTGGTATAATATTAAAAGGTCACCATTAAAAAATCAATTTCTTCCCTAAACAAAAGGTAGTGATAACTTTTAATCAAACAAACCAAGGTAGACTTACGAGGCTAACAACATAGCAGCAGTGCCCACAAGCTGAAGCTTTCCTCTCAGCACGGACATGGAGGAAAGGAACCTATCAATGTAGTTCACAGCCAAATGCAGGGTCTCATTCTGTAGTTTATATTCTTCTCCTACTTCAACTAACCAGTCCACGAGGATAGCTCTCATACTGTTAGTGATGTCTGGCTGTTTCTTCATGTAACCCACTTTAGGTTTACACTTAACCTATTGAGAAAATTATTTAGTAGTGTTAAAATTGCAATTAGATTATTTTACCATGAATTAAGAGAGGCTACATGCGATAAACTTAAGTGTATCATTAAAATAATTCATTAGCAGTTTAAAAACTTAAACATTATCCTCTTAATTTCATTTAGCCACATTTAACAAATATACAGACTGGATTCAGAGAACTTTTACCTCCATCTCCCTAAGGTATGTGTGAATATCCTCATGGTAGTCTGGTACTTCATTAACGCTCACTGGCTTTTCATCTTCTGATACAATTGACATGTCCATGGTATGTGGTGACTCTGGGACAATTCAAAAGATATGATTAAATTAATTGTTTGATTTGTCTATTTAGTTTAATAGCTACAAGTGATTGCCCTTGTAAGGAATCTGATATTAGCAAAGCACTTATCTCATTAAACTAAAAAGAGCTTCTCATGATGAAATATGTAGAATATTTTACCCTAGTCTTAGTATTTCTGTACATATATCTTTGGAATGATATTAGTTAATGAGGAAAAAAAAATACATTGGTAGGCCCCTAACAGGAAAACGAGAATCAGATATTAAAGTATTCACCTTCCATTACAGAAAGGAGAAGATGGCATGGTGGTTCTGTTAGGATAGAGCACTTAAAATCCAAGTTTTGAGATAATACCTAAGATTTGCCCTAATGCAAATCCCAGAGTCTGACATATACAAAGCCCAATCAGGCAATAGCTAGAATCAGTTAAATGGTCTCCATTAACAAGTGTTATTAAGAAATTAGGTTTGTTATGGGCAAACAGATTAACACTATAAATAAGTATTTTTTGTAGTGTAAATCATCTTTTGAAGCAAAGAGTATCATCCATTATTCCTTTCACATCAAAGATCACCTTGAGATTAAACTTTTTTGCAAAATTTTAATAAAAACACAAAATATTTCCAAAGGACTTTTTCTGCTCACTCATCCTCCCCACAATCAATACAACTAAAATTAAAATGAAATTTGACTTAGTGAGCTGTCCAGTGACTCAATATCCCTAAGGCAAAGAAATAATACAAACTTCGAAGAGCTGTTTACAGCAGCTACTTTAATACATGAGTAAGGGCAAACAGCCATGGTACAACTGTTGACTTGCAGGAGGAAAAGTGTCACTTTGTGGTATCAGATGATAATCCAGACTGGTTTTATATAAACAAAATTGTAACACTGCAAGAGATGTTACATAATCACAATATTTAAGACTGCATCTTCAAATAGCACACTCTAAGTGATATATGTGAGTTAAATAAATCCATTCTCCAAACCAAGGACACATTTATGGGATCAGATTAATATAAGCATTTAAGATCTAATTATAATTAGATTGATGTGACTGGCAGTGAACCTAAAAGAGTACTGGATTAGGATCCTTTTGTAGGACACCAGGTCAAGTGTTAGCTGTGAGATCCAAGATAAGTCACACTCTTTCTAAGCCTTGTTACATTAAACCTAACTCACTGTAGTCAAAATGACTACATGAGACATCACTCATTAATAATTTTCTTAAAACTTACCAAAACTACCATCCATTGGATAATCAAGAGGTACCAATGGTTTTCTGGGTCCAGGTAAACTAACGGCTGAATTAAAAGCCATGACATCTTCACGCTCTGCTTTCTGAGATTCAGCTAGCTTCTTCTGAGTCTCCTCTTCTGCTTCATCGACATGAATGGTGAATGCAGGCTGTTTACTGTTTGCTTTCCAAGAAGGAACGGTGACATGCTCATCATTTACAGGAAGATCCTTAAGGGGTGCAACCTAAAAAAAAAATTAGTAACTGGCTTTGAGCCTACTAGAGTTTTGCATTCTTTCTCTTATAGGTGTTGGCCTTTGCTTTTTCTCCCAAATACTCTACCAGGAATTAAACTTTCTGGGACAAAGAATAGTTTGAGTATTTCAAAAAGAATAGATGTTCCCGTTTGTCACAGGTATTCCCACAAAGGCTAACAACAGTTAACGCTAGGTGGAATTATGCAAAACTAATCAAGGCCACAAGAAGGGTCGGGTGGCAGGCCAATACATGACAAGTTTAGGAAAGACATGGCAAAAAAGTGTTGGTTCACCACTGTCGCCCGAGGGTGGAGCAACAGAGCAAATCCGGCTAAAATGGCGGAATTTGCCTAAAGCAAAGTATTTCGTACACCGTTTTCTAAAGTAGCGGTCATCTCTTAAGCGTAAGAAGGAAGGGGGGCAAAGTCCTACAGCAGTGCCTGGGGTTTAAAAGTGGAAAGGCGAGGAGCTGAGTAAAGACTACACGTTATAGAGCTTGGATTTGACCCTATTATGTACAAGCAGATGCCCCTTATAGAGAGCAGAAAAGGCAGCATACACACAGTGTTGGCGGGATCGTGATGCTAAGAATTCCTATTGTGGCATCCCACACACCAGCACCAAGTGGAATCCAGACCCTGGCCCCCTTCCAAAAGCCTAGAAGATGCCTTCTCGCCTGCTAAGCCAATGCCAAGCCCTGCTCGACCCACCCTCCTGCAGATATCCCGCATCCTTTTACCCGTCGCGTCTTCGGCCTCTGCTGCTGCGATGCACCCCGCGGGTGCCCGGCCTTCAGTACCGCCAGCGCGGCCCGGGTCCGCGGTGGCTGGATAGGCGCTGCCTTTTCCGGGTTGATGTTCTCCTGGTCCTCTTGGAGCGCCGTCTGCTGCAATGCTAGCAGCGCCGAGCCCGCCTCGCGGGCTGCAGGCCCTGGCGCGGAGTTGCCCAACATCACTGCTCCCGGGGGCCGACGGCGGGATCAGCTTGCGGCGCCAAGCAGCGTGCACTCCGCCCAGCCGACCGGTCGCACCGACCCGGCCAAAGAACAGTCTTAGGCGCCGCTCACAGCCCAGGCCAGCCTACCCGCCCGCCCACTCACCCAGCTCGAGACCACGGAGGGCCAAGGAGATTGTGAAAGGTGCAGGCAGGCACTGCCCGGCGTGGCGGGCCAAAGACGCCCGGAGATACAGCTAGCAGCCCGCCGCAGCGGCGGCTGTTCTTGCAGTTCAAGTATCCCGCGACTATTGAAATGGACCAATGAAAGCGCCCGGGCCTTGACGTCATTAGAGGCGACAGGGTCGCAGGCAAGTGAAGGAAGCACAAAGGTAACCGAGCAGGGGCGGGGCAGGACAGACAAACGAACTGGGGCTGGGGCGGGAGGAAGAACGCCTGCGCAGGCAGCAGGGCTAAGGGCCGGAGCTTCCGATTACTTTAAACTGAGCCGCCTAGTGAGCGAGGCGGTGCAGAGGCTGACCTTAAGCCTTTTAGGGAATTAAACGGAATTAAACTTTAGTGACTATGATTTGCGCTGCCCCAGCTTTTAGCTCTGGGATCTCTAGTTAGCTTAACTGACTTTTTCCCAAGGTCTAAAATCTGGGCCACGTTTTTCAGTATCTCCAATTCTCTGTTTTTTTAATCTGTTAATAGGGAATAATACCTACAGTCATATGGTTGTTAGAATTAAATAATGTCCATAAATCATTTAACACGGGGCTCACATAGTAATACAGTACTCAATTAGCAGACTAATAATGTCATCTTAACTTTTAGGTGTTTATTCATAGTAACTAGAAATTGGTTTTTTTTTATTTTTCCTAATGAAGATGCAATTAATTTAAGATGCTGCCTTGAACTACTGTTGATATATATATAATAAATAGCAATGCATTACAAAATATTCAAATACTCATTAATTTTTATTTTTCCCGAAGCTGTGGCAACCAACAAAAAACAATGAAATTCTAGTGACCTAAATATAATTATGTTCCTTTCAGAAGTAAAGTTTCTTTAAATATAGCAAAAACAATATGACCTTCTTAAAATAAAATTCGTCTTAACTATATGTGCCTTTAAAAACTTTTTATATTTAAAAACTTGCACATAACTAATAAGTATAATAGCAATATCATTAAGAAGCACTGTTTTTCTAAAAAATTTGTGATACTGCCCTTCTTGAAACATAAAGCATATTTTCCATTATCTTTTTGCTAGTTTAAAACCTTTCAATACAGTATTCCCTTGAAATTAATAAATATGAATTAAGATTAATGTACAAAACTTCTGTAACCTTAATGTCATATATGATAAAAAGAGATCTAGAAGATACCAGTGTAGGAAAATCTAAGATGGCATCACTATTTCTACACTCTTCACCTGCAGCACGTTTGTATAGCTTGACTGGTTACAGCATGTCTAGTTAAGATCCCTCCACTCTGTGTAAGCTCTCCTTATTTCCCTGGCTCCAATTTATAGCACTCAGCCAAGTCGAGCATTTCACAAACTGCAGCAGAGTCCTAAAACATTCCTAAGCAAAAGAGAAATCAGTTGCAAATTAATCCTATCTCCTAGAAAAAATAATTGGTAGGTTTTCCACTAGCTGACAACATACATAGTAACCAGGACACCACAAAGCAAGTACCAGCATTTGGGTTCTGGTCCCAGCTTTATAAAACACTAGCATGTCCTCTTAATCACAAGGTTTCAGTGAGAATCAGTTTTCTTATATGATCTGACAAATTTATGCAACAGTTGTGAAGATCAAATAAGGTAATATATAAAAATACATTCTGAAACCTACAAAGCAGTTTATACATTTACATGTTTCTATACCTTATAATACATTTGAATATATTTTCATTTTCCACATAGTAGTTCTCAATTTAAAAATTAAAATAGCCACTTGCCAAAAATTCATTAAAATCTTATCTAAATCATTCCACTCGTGTTTTAAAAATAAAAATACTCTTTTAGTTTTAAAAAGTTCCATTTGTCAAAAGAAATAGAAGCATTACTTTAAAAAGCCATTATATCTCAAATATTTTTATATATAAAAAAGCATTGAAATTAAAGTATGTACAGAGTTAACTTCTAATTCTGTTTTAACATTTTTCATTTAAACAGACCACTTCTTTGGGACTTTACCTTATTTGTATTTCATGCTGCATCAAAGAATGAAATCAATGCATTTTGGTCATAACTGTCCAGAATTTCCAGTAGAAGAGGTACTTTAGTTTTTACATTGGTGCCTTTGAACTTAAATTTATCTATGAAAAGATCGGTGATCATACCTATAAAAGAAAAAGGTAAATTTCCTGTCACTGATTAATTCTATTTAATGACACAGTATTTCATTAAAGTAACTGCTTGATAATCTATTTTTAAGCACCTGTAATTCTATTACTTATCATACACAAACCTAAAAGGCATGATGTTTTAAAAAATATTCATTTGGGGGGACTTTAAAACAAGTTTCAAGATATAAATCATTAGCCTAATAACTCTCTTAACAATTGATTACAAGTTATTAAATCAGACAACTGCTGGCCATTTTTGAACTATCAGTATATATAACATCACAATTAGTGGTATCTTTTTTCCATCAGCTGACAATTTTGACATAGTGTAGGCAGATTCTATTTTTAACAGCTTTATCTGAATTAAAACATTCCACCTATATGTTGACCATTCTTGGGATTTCACTTGATGGCAAATAGTCCTAGGTTCAAAGATCTGGGCAAATCATTTCACCTCGAGTTTTCTCTTATGTAAAACAGGAATAACTCAAACTGTCAATCCTTTATCCAAAAAGCTTGATGCAAGATGTATTTTAGAATTTTTCCTATTTTAAGAAGATAATGAAAGGAATATACTATAGTATTAACCCCAAGGGGACTGAGTGGCAGCATCCAATAGCAAAACATAGTACTATTTCTGTCACAATATATATGGATGAATATTTGCACTAAGTGGAATAAAAAAGATATAACCTCATGTCAGGTTAAATCAGGTTTTATTATTAAATTAATTCAGATTAAGTCAAGATTTTATTGTCAAATTATGAAAAAAACTTTGGTTTACAAAGCTGTCTGGATTTTGCAATCAGTGATAAGAGATGGTGGTTATGTACCACCAATCTCATAAGTTATTATAAGGATAAAAGAGATCATGTGCATGCCATTAAGATTAAGACATTAAATACAGCTACAGTTTGTGAGAAAGTCTCTGGATATGTAATAAGAAATTCAGTAGACAGGCTGAAGGATCAACGTGGACTAATGATATCAGTTGGCTCTACAGTGGCTATGGAATACTTGGCGTAGTATAAAAGGCATGCATTTTGGGGTGAGAAGATTCTAATGCAGGCATTATCATTAACTTGCTAGGTGACAACAAATTCCTTAGACTCAGATTTCAGTTAAAGGATATGAAAAATAAGCTGGGGGCCGGGCGCGGTGGCTCACGCCTGTAATCCCAGCACTTTGGGAGGCCGAGGCAGGTGG
>PVKV010031255.1:0-12387 GCA_004027835.1 Alouatta palliata | reverse complement strand
GACCTACAAAGAGACTTGGACTCCCACACAATAATAGTGGGAGACTTTAACACTCCACTGTCAATATTAGACAGATCAGTGAGACAGAAAATTAACAAAGATACCCAGGACTTGAACTCAGATCTGGAGCAAGCAAACCTAACAGCCATCTACAGAACTCTCCACCCAAATCCACAGAATATACATTCTTCTCAGCACCACATTGCACTTATTCTAAAATTGACCACACAATTGAAAGTAAATCACTCCTCAGCAAATGCAAAAGAATGGAAATCATAATGAACAGTCTTTCAGACCACAGTGCAATGAAATTAGAACTCAGGATTAAGAAACTAACTCAGAACCACACAACTTCATGGAAACTGAACAACTGGCTCTTGAATGTTGACTGGATAAACAATGAAATGAAGGCAGAAATAAAGATGTTCTTTGAAACCAACGAGAATGAATACATAATGTACCAGAATCTCTGGGACACATTTAAAGCAGTGTCTAGAGGGAAATTTATAGCAATAAATGCCCACATGAGAAGCAAGGAGAGATATAAAATTGATGTCTTATCATCAAAATTGAAAGAGCTAGAGGAGCAAGATAAAGAAAACTCAAAAGCTAGCAGAAGACAAGAAATACCTAATATCAGAACAGAACTGAAGGAGAATGAGACATAAAAATCCCTTCAAAAGTCAATAAATCCAGGAGCTTGTTTTTTGAAAAGATCAACAAAATAGATCGCTAGCCAGATTAATAAAAAAGAAAAGAGGGAAGAATCAAATAGATGCAATAAAAAACAATAAAGGGGATATCACCACCGATTCCACAGAAATACAAACTCCATCAGAGATTACTACAAACAGCTCTATGCAAATAAACCGGTAAATCTGAAAGAATTGAATAAATTCCTGGATACTTGTACCCTCCCAAGCCTAAACCAGGAAGAAGTTGAAACCCTGAATAGACCAATAACAAGGGCTGAAGTTGAGGCAGACATTAATAGTCTACCAACCAAAAAAAGCCCAGGTCCAGATGGGTTCACAGCTGAATTGTACCAGACATACATAGAGGAGCTGGTACCACTCCTTCTGTAACTATTCCAAGTAATACAAAAAGAGGGAATCCTTCCCAAATCATTTTATGAGACCAATATCATCCTGATATGAAAATCTGGCAGAGACACAACAAAAAAAGAAAACCTCAGGCCAATATCCATGATGAACATAGATGCAAAAATCTTCAATAAAATACTGGCAAATCAGTTGCAACAACACATCAAAAACCTTATCCATCACGATCAAGTAGGCTTCATCCCTGGGATGCAAGGCTGGGCTGGTTCAACATATGCAAGTCTATAAATGTGACCGACCACATAAAGAGAACCAAAGACAAAAACCACATGATTATTTTAATAGATGCAGAGAAGGCCTTCGACAAAATTCAACAGCCCTTTATGCTAAAAACTCTCAATAAACTACATATTGGTGGAACATATCTCAAAATAATCAAAGGTATTATGACAAACCCACAGCCAATATAATATTGAATAGGCAAAAACTGAAAGCATTCCCTCTGAAGTCTGGCACTAGACAAGGATGCCCTCTCTTACTATTCCTATTCAATATAGTATTGGAAGTTCTAGCCAGAGCAATCAGGCCAGAATAAGAAATAAAGGGTATTCAATTAGGAAAGGAGGAAGTCAAATTGTTTCTATTTGGAGATGACATGATTGTGTATTTAGGAGACCCCATCATCTTAGCCCCAAATCTCTTTAAACTAATAAGCAACTTAGGCAAAGACTCAGGATACAAAATCAATGTGCAGATATCACAAGCATTCCTGTACACCAATAACAAACTTAAATAGAGCCAAATAAAGAGTGAACTCACATTCTCAATTGCTACAAAGAGAATAAAATACCTAGGAACACAACTAATAAATGTTGGAAAAGACCTCTTCAAGGAGAACAATGAACCACTGCTCAAGGAAATAAGAGAGGACACAAACAAATGGAAAAATATTCCATGCTCATGGCTGGGAAGAATCAATATTGTGAAAATGATTATACTGCTGAAAGTAATTTATAGATTCAATGCTATCCCCATCAAGCTACCTATGATCCTCTTCACAGAACTGGAAAAAACCACCTTAAACTTTATATGGAGCCAAAAGAGAGCTTGCATAGCCAAGACAATCCTAAGCAAAAAGAACAAAGCCAGAGGCATCATGCTACCTGACTTCAAACTATTCTACAAGGCTACAGTAATCAAAACAGCATGGTACTGGTACCAAAACAGAGATATAGACCAATGGAACAGAACAGAGGCCTCGGAAGTAACACCACACATCTACAACCATTTGATCTTTGACAAACCTGACGAAAACAAGCAATGGGGAAAGGATTCCCTGTTTAATAAATGGTGTTGGGAAAACTGGCTAGCCATGTGAAGAAAGCAGAAACTAGACCCCTTCCTGACACCTTACACTAAAATTAACTCCAGATGGATTAAACACTTAAACATAAGACCTAACACCATAAAAACCCTAGAAGAAAACCTAAGCAAAACCATTCAGGACATAGGCGTAGGCAAAGACTTCATGACCAAAACACCAAAAACGTTGGCAACAAAAGCCAAAATAGACAAATGGGATCTAATTAAACTCCAGAGCTTCTACACAGCAAAAGAAACAATCATTAGAGTGAACTGGCAACCAACAGAATGGGAAAAATGTTTTGCAATCTACCCATCTGACAAAGGGCTAATATTGAGGAATCTACAAAGAACTAAAGCAGATTTATAAGAAAAAAAACAAACCCATTCAAAAGTGGGTGAAGGACATGAACAGACACTTTTCAAAATAAGACATATATGAGGCCAACAAACATATAAAAAATTGGTCATCATCACTCATTATTAGAGAAATGCAAATCAAAACCACATTGAGATACCATCTCACACCAGTTAGAATGGCAATCATTAAACAATCTGGAGACAACAGATGCTGGAGAGGATGTGGAGAAATAGGAACAATTTTACACTGTTTGTGGGAGTATAAATGAGTTCAACCATTGTGGAAGACAGTGTGATGATTCCTCAAGGACCTGGCAATCCTATTACTGGGTATATATCCAAGGGATTATAAATCGTTCTATTACAAAGACACATGCACATGCATGTTCATTGCAGCACTGTTTATAATAGCAAAGACCTGGAACCAACCCAAATGCCCATCGATGATAGACTGGACAAGGAAAATGTGGTACATATACACCATGGAATACTTTGCAGCCATAAAAAATGAGGAGTTCATGTCCTTTGTAGGGACAAGGATAAAGCTGGAAACCATCATTCTCAGCAAACGGACACAAGAACAGAAAATCAAACACTACATGTTCTCACTTATAGGTGGGTGTTTAACAACGAGAACAAATGGACACAGGGCAGGGAGCATCACACACTGGGGTCTGTTGGAGGGGAGTAGGGGAGGGACAGTGGGCAGTGGGGAGGTTGGGGAGGGATAACATGGGGAGAAATGCTAGATATAGGTGACAGGGGGGATGGAGGCAGCAAACCACATTGCCATGTATGTACCTATGCAACAATCCTGCATAATCTGCACATGTACCCCAGAACCTAAAGTGCAATTAAAAAAAAATATATATATAGTAAAAGTGTTTTGTTCAAAGCAAGGCCTGTAATAACTGAATAATCATAAAATTTACATTAGTAATGCATTCTAGAAGCTTTATAAACATTACCTCTCATCCTTAAAAACAAGCAATTCTTAACAGACACTCTCAGCCCTACCTCCCTGCCAGACAACACAAGAATTTAGTGGCTTCCTCTGATTTCAACTCCAATTTTTCTGATTCCAAAATCCATAAACTCTACATACTTTGCCACACTTGCATCACAAAGTGAAGCCACAAGGGCCTGAGATCCAGAAATCTGTAATAACCATACATTTAAACACGCACACAGTATCTACACAATCGCACATAATAACTTCCTTCTTTTAAAAAGAAACTGGCTGGTATCTGAGGGCTCTAGAGACTATCTATCGGATGCCAAAATCATGTAACAGTTGGTCACTCAGAATCTGAAGTTTCACATTGCGTGCATGATCTTTGTGTAGAAGTGGATTGGCTAGAAAGCTTATAAGCTGTGCTTCCCCTTTTTTGTTTTTCGTGGTTTTGTAAGAAAGTGAGATTCTTAAATGGTCTGAAAAGTGGAAAGAATAATATTGGTTCCAAAGCGGCAATAGAGATCCCATGATGTCTGGAATGGAGGAAGGCTTTACATCTTTCTTGTGATAGCTGTCAGGAGTAAATACCACTCACTGGCCTTAGAGATTCTACCCAAGATGCTTGATTCCTGTCCTGAGCAGAGGATGGCAGCTGTAGAATCCCAGGATTGAAAAACACTTCAAAGATTGTCTTTTTTTTTTTTTTTTTTTTTTTTTGTGAAAGATAGTTGAAGAGGAGATAATCCCAACTTTCCATATTTGTAGCGCTCAGAAGTTGATTAACAAAGCAACTATTAGCTTCTTTTCCAGATAAATGCTTTGCATTAACCAAAGTGGAGATATTTAGATTGATTTGCTCCATTAGCTGGACCGTTACATATACTACTTGACATACTATTCCTTAGTGGTTTGTATATGCCTCTATAGTGAGATTCGAAAAAAAATTTATAATCTGTATTTGTAATATAAAATATATATTTGATCTTAGTCCCCATTTCCTGATATGCTAGTATTAAAATCCTTAGAATCTCCAAAGTGATTTTTTTTATGCTAATAAATTGACTGATGGCTGGCAGTCTGTAGGTAGCTTCAGGATGGCTGTTAGTCAGAGAAAGAAAGCCAGGATTAGAGGTTTGGGACTTTCAGCCCCCTCTACTCAACCTCCAGGGAGGGAAGAAGGGCTCAAGTTTAAGGTTATCCCCAGTGGCCAGTGATGTAATCAATTATGTGTATGCAATGAAGCCTCCATAAAAACCGAAAAGGACAGGGTTTGGAGAGCTTCCAGGACAGCTGAACATGTACAGGTTCCTAGAGGGTGATATACCCTGGGAGGACATGGAAACTCCTGGCCACTTGCCCCATACCTTATCCTATGCATTTCTTCAGTAGCATTGTTTGTAAAAGTCTTTATAATAAACTGGTAAATGTAAGTATTTCTCTCTGAGTTCTGTCAACCACTCTAGCAAATTAATGAATCCAAGGAGAGGGTTGTGGCACCTCTAATTTATAGCCAATTGGTCAGAATTACAGATAAAAACAACCTCTTGTGATTGGCATCTAAAAAGCAGGAGACAGTCTTGGGGACTGAGCCCTCAGCCTGTAGGGTCTGACACTATTACTGAGTTAAAGGATACCCATCTGTCGCCACTGCAGAACTGATTTCTTGATTGGTGTGTTGGGGAAAACGTGCACACATTTGGACAGAAGTTGTCTGTGATGGTTGCTGTGGTGTAAGAGTAGAGGAAAAACTGTATTTTTTTCTACTGAAAATGTTATATGTGCAAACGTCTTAGTCACATTCAAAACTGTATTTTTCTCTGACTTTATCTTATCTCCATTTGCCATCCACATTACTATAGAAAATAAAATCTTAGAAACTGTCAAACATGGTAATTTTAGGTTAAAAGCCAGTACATTTGAGACTTTCCTTTTTTTTTTTTTTTTTGAGACAGAGTCTCACTCCGTCACCAGGCTCCAGGCTGGAGTGCAGTGGCACAACCTCGGCTCACTGCAACCTCCGCCGCCCGAGTTCAAGCAATTCTCCTGCCTCAGCCTCCCGAGTAGCTGGGACTACAGGCGTGCACCACCACACCCTTCTAGCTTTTTTTCCTTGTCCCATGCAATGTTGCCACCTTCCAGAGTTCCACACAGGAACTCATAGGCCTACAACTTATTGGGGCATTTTTTAACCCTACTCACTGGAGCAAAGGGCTTGGGGACACAGCACCAAGGGTGATGTCTAAGAAGGTGTCATTATGTCTTATCCTTGCTGCCCTGATAATTCTCCAAAGATTCCTTTGTCTTATGGGAACTTTATTGAGTCTGGACAAAAACCTTTTACTTTTTTTTGTTAGTTCTGTAACTTTATTTGATGTATTTGATGATCAGCAGTTGGTTCTTATTCACATTGACTATTAGATTTTTGAAAGTGGTAACACGTACATAGATAACCAGAGTATGGAGCTTGTTTAGTGAATCTTCATCCTCATTATGTTTTCTGGAGAACCATGCAGATATGGCATTGGACATTCCTTATTCCTTTGGCCCAGACACCTTTGTCAAGCCTGGTGTCAATGGACGCATCTGGAGTATCCATCTCCTTCATGGTAAACTTCTGGTTCTCTTGGAGTGCCCGTGGGGCATGCTTCTTGAAGCCCACTTCACTGAGGTGCTTGTGAATGTTGAAGGTGTAGTCTTGGCTCACCACCTGCTGATGGCAGAACAGCCTTTCTTCTTACTACTGTTCTTTGTGGGAGCCATGCTGCCAGGCCCAAGTTTGAAAGGAGGAGCATGAAGGATTCCCAGCAAGCTTATTATAACCACATTGCTTGCTTCTGTGCTTATTGTTTAAGCTAGGACTCAAAAATGCAGTTGCGCTTAAAAGCCTTCCTCATAAGGCCATTATCTCTTCCAAAGATTCAAAATTGTATTTTGAACCTCAAAATTGAGCTTGGACCAGTTTTGAGTTGGGTATATTGGAGTTTATTTTATTATAACCCTTTTATGGCTTATACAGACATTTTATATATATAATGTTCCATGTGTGAAATATTTAAGAAAACCAACCTGAGTAGTGACATTTTACATTTCTGTAGTAACAGCTTGACACTGAGGGCATAAAGCTGGAGTATCCCAGCTGCCTGGGCTGGTAGCAGGGGCCCTGGGGAACATGGGTGTACAGGAGATGGGGACTGTATATTGTAAATTCTTCAAATCACTATCCTTCCATATATAAGAAACTATTCATTTTTATAAGCCTGATGGGGCATTAAATGTTATGTTGCTTCTAAATCTCACCGTAATGAAAGCTTATTCCTACAGTGTACTGAAGGGTTCAATCAGTGTTATTCTTTTAATATTTCTATATCTTGCCCTGCATGAAAGAGTCAGTAACTCTGACCAGTCAGATGTGAAAGAGTAATTTATAATAAATTCCTATAAATAAATTATAAATAAATCTATAATAAATTATTTACAATAAATTCTTAAGTCCATCAGAAACTATATTTAAATATAACAATTTTAATTGTACACATTTGTCATATATGTTGTTCTTTTGAGATAAAGGTATTTTTTGGGGGGAGTGGAGTTACAGGGCTTTGTAACTAGTGGAATTTAGGCTAAAACTGTCAAGTAATATTGCGAGTGTCTAGCAGGTGGCAGCTGTCACCCTGGTTCCTGCGTGGTAGGCTTTTAAGCACTGGGTGGTGCAGAGGTTCTGGAGTCAGGTTACTTGATTCCACAGCCTGGCTTTTCTCTTGATGAGCTTCCTCAGGCCCCTCATTGCGTCAGCATCCTGGTCTATGAGGTGGCAATGATAAACCTATCTCAGAGGGTTGCTGTGGGGACAAAATGAGTTAAAGTATGTGAAGTCAGGCCAGGATATGAAATCTTAACCATCAAAACTTGCCTTCTATGCAAATCCAAAAACACATTTTTTTTTCTCATAATGTTCAATAGATGTTGTCTAGTTATATCACTGGGAAATTATTAGATATTAACCATGTGTAAAGTGCTGTACTGTGGTGGACAGCAGGAATGTGAAATGGCCTAAAACATGGTCTGCCTCCAGGGAATTTAAAAATGTGGCAATAAAATGGGCACATAAAAAGGTGGTTTTCAGAGCAAGATAGTTTATGCAAAGGGTCATTTGAAACCATAATTCTTCAGGGGCTATTAGCTCAGGCTGACATAGGCTGGGAGCCCAGTACTTTGTGTGTGGTATTCTATTTCATGCTTCTTTTGTTAGAAAGGTGTCTTTCTTCTCCAGGAAGCTTTCGCTGGACCCATTTCTAACCTCCTCTCAGATTACTAGGCAAAGAACGGGGAGGGAATTCCATGCAGGAGGAATATCACAAAGCAATGAAAGGGCTAGAGAGCAAGGAGGGCCTATGTGAATTTCATTCTGTGAAAATGTAAATTGTATCATGGGAAATAATGGGGATGTTGCTGAAATGGGCAGATGATGGGAACCATTAGTAGCATTGTGGCAATGTGGAGGATGGAGTCCTTAGGGGCAGGACTCAGTCAGGGAAATCATTAGGAGACTATCATAATAGTCCAGGTAAGGGTGGTTGTTGGGACCCATAGCTTAGACATTTACAGAGGATGGGATGGATTCATGAACTATTTGGGAGCCAAAGTCTACTGAATTTAGTGACTAGAGATCAGGGGTGGTATGGGTGATTTGGACTCATGAGAAGGAAGCATAGGAGAAGAAGCAGGGTCAGCTTGGGTGCAAATCATGAGTGCAAGGAGACTGTGAAACATACAAATGGAGTGTCCTGTAGAGGCTGGATGTGAGTTGAGAGCTCAAGGGAGAGATCAGGGTTGAGAGAGAGATTGTGGCATTACTGGCATATGTGGATGAGCTGGGTCAAGGAGGGTGTGGGGCAGGGAGAGAGGAGGTCCAAGATCAGTCCTGGGAAGAAAGGCAGGAGGAGGAAAAACAACCATAAAGGATTCTGTGAAATAATAAAGATGAGGGCAGGAACCAGAGTGCAGGGAGCAGGAAGTAAATGGGAGAAAACCCATGTGGATTACCTTTATAAAGCTCGGTTGTAAGATCTGGGGAGAGAAATAATAATGAGAAGAAAATGCACAAAAAGTATGTACTACTTGGATGATCTGGCCACAGGGTTGTGACTGCATGAACCAAGTTGATGACCAGGAATAGGAGGTAAGAAAAGGACACCAGGGAACTAGGCAGGAAGGCTCCCCAAGGCTGGGAGACTAAACAGATGGTACTGTCATTGTCAGAAAAAAGGTCATCTGTGGTCATGCTGTTTCCAGGGACATGTGTTTCTAGGTTGATCATAGAATGGGAATTGTAAAATAAAATAGGATGTGATTGCGTTATTATTTAAAATAAGATTTTACCTATATGTGCTAACAAAAAATACTAGAATGATTTTTTTTAATGAACACTTACTTTTTATTTAAGTGCACTGAGATTGTGCCTAAAAATGACATATTAGTTTACATTTCTTGGTTGGAAGGCAGGCAGTCTGTCATAATGTTTAAGCACTCAGACTGCTAGTTCCCACTTGTTAAAAGGGGGAATAAATAGAATACCTTTCTGAAGAGGTTGTTTTGATGACTGCATATCAGCATATCTATAAGCATAGGGGCCAGCACATAATAAGCACTGAAAAAAGGTTATCTATTATTTTTATTCTTATTCTGATAGTCACTCCTGTGTGTAATTTTTATGCAAATTGCAATTTATTGAACAGGGTTTCAGTCATTTAAAACTTATGATAATTACATATAAGCTTATATTTACTTCTCAGCTAGAAGAACAAGATATTCTTACCTAAATAAAAATACAGAAATTCTCAGAAGAAAATATTTACTTACTTAAGAGAGCTGGGTTTTTTTTCACCCTTTTAGGAACTCTTTTACGTGCACATGATTGAATCCATGTAAACCAAAGCTAACAGGCAGACACTTGGGTACATTAAAAATGATTCAATTCTGTTTGCAAATGCAGTATGTCTATTAAATAGCATTTAACCCAATGCAGCCACCATAGGACTTAGTCTTCAAATTGTATTTGTTTATGTAATTCTATAGAAGAAAAAATTATACTGAATTCAGAAACATCTCTTTCCAATATGTCAAAATTAATTGGAGGTTTGATAATTTGTGTGTGAGTGTGTGTGTGAGTGTGAGTGTGTGTGTGTGTGTGCTGAGACTAGAAAGGACTTTATCTAACGTCCCTTTTAAATGTGACTTTCTCTGGGATGGTATTTTGGCTACTGTAGATACTCAACAAATATTTCTAGTATGCCTACAAGAACAAAATTAAAATTTCGTAATACTTTCTGAAATTAATTCATTATTTGATGCAGATATTAGAAGGTTTTATATTTATTTTAATCACCTCATAACAGGATGGGAAGATATCTCATGCCAGTTAATGATATGCTTTTCTTCTGGAATGTGTATCTGTAGATTATTTCCCTTTCTTTCTCAGATAATAGAATAATTCACTATGGATAAAGTTCGTAAGAAATTTGATTTCCATCAGGCTGAGGTTACTGTATCCAGGAGCAACATGAGTCAGTTTTCCTTTCTTATGGAGAATTTGCGCTTCATATTAAGGAATATTCATTTATTTCATTTCCTCCACAAAATTCTGCGAGATATGGTATGCTTTAAGTTTAATCTGAAGTACACAGATTTGTAACAATGTTGAAATAAAATTAATTCTTAAAAGGGGTTTTTGACTAACAGTTGCTTTCCCTTTCCACAACTGTGGTGTTAGCTTTCATTATAAAATGAAAAAAAGGACAAGTTTGGGCTTCCTGTGCTAGGGTGCCTGTCAGAAGCTTACTTGTAAATAGGAAAATGCCGGATCATTCATTGCACAGAGCAAAATTCAGACTTGCTTGAGTTAAACCAATTTCTCACTTCCATTCACTGTGATATGGCTTATTGGTCTTGACCACGGGGTTTTTATTATTGTTTTTTTTTTTTTTTTTTTTTTTCTTAATTTGACCACTTCTGTTTCCTTTCTTTGGAAAAAAGGATACCTTTTCAGAAATGAATCTGAAGCTATTCCAGCATGGCCAGTGTGGTCTAATTTGGCTGGAAGTAGAGGTTCATGTAAGGGAAAGCATGGAAGCTAAGGTCTAACCTGACTAGGTTTATCAAACTTTAACCTGCTTCACTTCCTTTTAGCTGATTTAGCTATTTTAAAATATTACTGACTGTAAATATCACTTAGCTAAGCAATATATCACAAGACTCCCTTCAGTTTCTCTATGGCAATGGTTGCCTAAATGGTTTTCAGATTACCATTGTGAAACTGAAGTCTCCCTTCAGTTTCACAATGGTAACATTGCCTAAATTGATTTTCAGAAACTTAGAGTCTTCTCTTGCCCAGTTCCAGCCAGTTGAGACCACTGACTTTTCAACTGGGTCTGTGCAAATGTCCAGTGGGTGACCTTTTGTCATCAGAGGGCCATGAGCTCCACCCTCAGATCATGTTAATATTGCTGTTTTGCAAATATGCTTCCTATGAAGAACCATGAAACTTGACTAATTCTTGCATAGGACACAGATTACCTCACTTTTCCTTATCCCCACTCACCTTTCTCTGCCTAACACCACTCTACTCCACTCTTCCATAAGGATCACCAATCCCCATCTTTGGGGAGGTGGATTTGAGACCTGCTTTTCCATTTCTTGGTTTGGCTACCACGTAAATAAATGCTTTCTTTGCTGCAAAACTCATTGTCTTGGTGATTGGTATACTGCATCATGGGCAAAACAGGCCTGGTTCAGTAACAGCATCATTGCTTGGGAAGGACATCTCTAAGATTCCAAAGTTCCATCTAGACAATGTTTTGGATCTTTCTATTTTGAAATCTCTATAATATGAATTTCAGTGGATTGTACCATATGTATAAGATAGTCTACATGATTTACAGCACTTCACTAAATCCTATAGTTTGTACTAGTCTAAAACTTTCTATCTAACAATTAGTGAAATGACATAAACTTCAGTGGTGAAGTCAGATAAAGATAAGTCTTCTCAGTCATTTTTTAGTTTCTCCATTTTGAGATATGCATTGAAAAATGGGCAATATTTACCAAGAGTGAAACAGACGAACAGAAAAACCCTTTTGGAGGCTGATGCTTAATGGGATTTGACCAAAAAAAAAAAAAAAAAAAAAAAAAATGGACTTGCAATAGATCCTGTGGTTATAAGGCTAAGGAGTCACTAAAACTAATGTTTCAGCAGCATGCAATTGAAAACCCTCTTAGTAAAGTCTTTTTTCTTTAACATATTGTGAATTTCTTAGTCTCTCTATATCTATTTTTTTTAATACATATACTTTTTATTGCATTTTAGGTTTGGGGGTACATGTGAAGAAAATGGAAGATTGTTACATAGGTACACACATGGCAGTGTGATTTGCTGCCTTCCTCCCCATCACCTATATCTGTTATTTCTCCCCATGCTATCCCTCCCCAACTCCCCACCCCCGCTGTCCCTCCCCTTTTTCCCCCCAAATGACCCCAGTGTGAGATGCTCCCCTCCCTGTGTCCATGTGTTCTCATTGTTCAACACCCGCCTATGAGTGAGAATATGCGGTGTTTGATTTTCTGTTCTTGTGTCAGTTTGCTGAGAATGATGGT
>PVKV010031254.1:0-21248 GCA_004027835.1 Alouatta palliata | reverse complement strand
ATGAGCCTGAAACACTTTATGGGCCAAACACTTAGAAAGTTCTTGTAAAATGAGGGCATGTCAAAAAGACATAGGCACCAGTCTGAAGGACTGACTTCCTATTAGACAAAGCTGGAATGATTTAAGCAATAAAATAAATAAAAATAGCAGTGGATTCTAATCCACAGAATAAAGTAAATGCCTATTAGCCTACCCATATCAAAAATAATTGCGTAAATAAATGGGGGAGAAGGGACGGGACTTCCTTACAGTTGAATTCTAATTAATAAATGCAAAAGCAAAGAGGGACTTATGCATTAAGTAAATACCACAGTAAAAAGTATTGCAGGCAAGATCTAATAACAGATGCTAAAATCAGGAGGCAAAAGTTTAAGGAGAAACTAGATATTTGCACAGTCTCAAAATATCTTCCCCAAGATTTGTATTAATTACAAAGAGAAAAAAATTAACTTTTCAGTGGATGAAACCATCTGAAGCAAGTGACAAGGTTAACAACAGCAGTAACACGACACAGATATCATGAACCCTCCTCCACACAACGTACCAAGACGGCACAACACCACCTCTCCAGTACTCATGCCAAAAATGCACACCCTGACTCTAATCATGGAAAACGTTACACAGCTAAATAACTCACCAATCATCATTAAGCGTTGAGGTCCTAAAAGACTGCCAAAGTGTCACAGATGGGAACAGAGTCAGGAAACTCAAAAACTAAATGCAATGTGGGATCCTGGGTTAGATCTTGCGACAGAAAAAGGATATTAGTGGGAAAACTGGTAAAATTTGAATAAGGTCTATAGTTAACAGTACCGCACCAACATTAATTTCATAGCTTGCTAACCATACTAAGATTATTAACAAGCTTAAGTGAAAGATGCATTTGAACTCTCCATACTATGTTTTTGCAACCTTTCTGTATGTCTAAAACTATTTCAAAATAACAAGTTTTTTAAAAGAAAAAAAAATCTCTTGTATCCCTAATGGGAGAGAAATACTGATCTAAACCAAATTGCCTTTTCAGAACCTCAACCCACTGATTCTAATTATTTCCCTTTGAGCAACTTGAACAAAGTGGCCGGGTATGATGGCTGAGGCCTGTAATCTCAGCACTTTGGGAGGCCACGGTGGGCAGATCACATGGTCAGGAGTTTGACACCAGGCTGACCAACATGGCAAAACCCCATCTCTACTAAAAATACTAAAATTAGCTGCGTGTGGTGGTACATGCCTTAATACTCAGGAGGCTGAGGCAGAAGAATTACTTGAACTCAGGAGGCAGAGGTTGCAGTGAGCTGAGATCGCGCCACTGTACTCCAGCCTGGGCAACAGAGTAAGAGGCCCCTTGTGTGTGAGATAAACATCCTTTCAGATATTTGATGATCATTCTTAGACACTTTGGAGGTTTGTTCTCTCCAAGCAGACATCCCTAGTCTCTCTCACTATTCCATTTCAGAGATGTTCTTCAGACTTCATAGCCTAGACACCCTACTCCAGTGTTTCTAAATTGCCAATATCCTACTTAAAATAAACCATGCAAAATACTTTCAATGCCATGTGATAGCAGAGTAGAATAACCACTTGCCAAGACCTGGCCACTGTGCTTCCACAAGAGAAACCCACGCTAGGTTAACAGCCCCAGCAGCCACATCATACACAGGTCCACACAAGCTCACCTCCCCTGCAGCCCCTGTGGCTTCTCCACACAAACGTACTCTCCAACTCCTGGGGCTTATTAGTCATCGTCATCTTCCTTTTTTTCTTCTTTTAATTTAACTGCAGGCTCTCCTATGTATACTAGTTAAATCTGATTTCCATGGAATATGTATTTGACTTGTAGCATATCAAAATATACTCAATGCTTGATCTGCCAAATATTACCAAATCATATTAATCATCCTTAGGACTTTTGCAAATAATGCAGCCTTCTATGTCTTCACCTAAGTTGGATGAGAGTTTGAAGAACTAAGATCAAAGCTCTCAATCTCTGGTTATTCAGCATCTGCTCAATCCTGATAGTGCAAAAGGAAGTGTGTTATGATAAAATGCTTTGCTGTCAACTTTCAATCATCTGGATGAAAGGGAAAAAGTGGAAATATTAAGTATTCCCCATGTAATTTTACAAGTTTCAATTTTCCCCCATCAGTAACATCACAGTCACCTAACAGCAGTAATATTACTTCCCTTCCTCTTTTCTCAATAACATAGGACTTACTCAAAAGGAAAGCAAACAGGCATGCATGAATATGAATGAGAGACTGTGCTTTCTGGATGAAATTTACAACACCTATGAAACTGTATCCTACACCATTTCTGTGTGGTTGAATGACCACTGGCACATTAAGGTCAGCAGACTTGTGATTATCTGCAATGATGAGCTGACATTCTTCAAGGAGCACAGGGAGCTGAAGCGCCAAGGTCCCCACAGGCTGTGGTAGGAGAAAGGAGAGCCACACTCTGCCACCAAGGTGGGCAGAAGGTGCATTCCACGAGGGAATGTGAGGATGCTGTCTCAGTGGCACTCTGCCAGCAGAGTGAATTAATGTATTCATATTTTCTGTTTCTTACTGTGGATTACTGAAAGCTGACCACATATGATACTAATCGATACACTTACTTGGCAAATAGTTCAGATGTCACGGATTGGCCTGAACCAAAGAAAAATGACTGCCACAGAGGCACTGACATCTGGGGCTGCTGGTGTCAAACGAGAGATCTGTCGGCCTTCACAAAGGCAAATGAAGACTTACGCCAAACTAAAAAGACACTCGCGCTATATAAACGAAAGGAAAATCCTAAGTATACACAAAGACCCTACATAACAATCACTAGAGTAGATCAAGTGACCAGCATCCTCATCAAAGGTGAAGCAGGAGCGTGGCCGAGAAATACATGCTGTTTCAAAAGACGCTAAATTAAAACAGCAAATAGGGATGGTGCTTCCTCAAAGATGGAAACACATGAAGCTGCCACAGGTCTCAGGAACCTCACTGCCTGTCCTGAGGAAGCGAGAGCAACCATTAGTTGAGGGGGACTTCTTCCTTTATGGGAGGTGATGGGCCCAAGTGAGCTTAATGAGTGAAGTGTCTGTACAGAATAGGGGGTTGAAGACTTAACAATTTACCAGAGATGAGATTCAAAGCCTTGGTTTCCATGCTGAGAAGAGCCAGCCCTTACAGAAACCAGACAGGGGATGTTTCCCTAATGTCCCTGGAAACACAAAGCACAGCCAGAGAACAGGAAGAATGGTGAGCAGAGCCCAGCACCAGCTCTGCCGCCGGGGCAGGGTGGCGGGGTGGGGCCTCGGCCCTGCTGGCAGCCTCCACTCTGGGCTCAAGAGGAGGGTGGAGAACAGAGAAGATGCATGGTTCTCTGGCCTCTTCAACAGAAAAGCACCATGCACCTTCTTCAGTCCGCAGAGCAAGAAAATGGCACACTGTTCAACATCAAATGCACTGGATTAAGCATACATACTACACGTGTTAACACGTGAGCTGGCATAGGAGTTAAGCAAATATACAGCAAATTAAAATATCAACAGAGCTGGCTGGACACAGTGGCTCACACCTGTAATCCCAGCACTTTGGGAGGCCAAGGCGGGTGGATCACTTGAGATCAGGAGTTCGAGACCAGCCTGGCCAACAGGGTGAAACCCCATCTCTACTAAACATACAAAAAATTAGCCCAGCATGGTGGCATGTGCCTATAATTTCAGCTGCTGGGGAGGCTAAGGAAGGAGAATTGCTTGAACCTGGGAGGCGGAGGCTGTGGTGAATCGGCATTGTGCCATTGCACTCCAGCCTGGGCAACAAGAGCAAAATTCTGTTTCAAAAAAGTTAATTAATTAATTAAATAAAATACCAAAGGAAATCATTAGAATTCAGGAATGTAATTAACAATAAGTAGATAAGAAAACATATTTTATATAAAATAATCTAATCTTTCATTCTGAAGTTATTTTGAGAATTTTTACTGACTACTGACCTTTATGCTGAAGATCATTTATAGTGTATGTGTGTAATGCTGGGTAACTGAGGCCTTAGCTACCAGGAGCAGTTGGCTGAGGGAGGTTTCAGTTCAGTTTAGTTCAAGTCCTACCATGATAAAGCTGCTTCTGCTGGATGGAACAGTGGATATGGATGTCCACTGGTCTGAACACAGACAGGTAATGCTGAATGGAGTGAGATTAAGGCCCCACAGACTGCCATTTAGAAAGAAAGCATGCTTTCCACCAAGTCAAGGCTCCTTCTCTATGACATTTTCATTTGGAGAATGGTCTTGTACTCTTAGGTTTCTTTCTATGACGTTTGGTACTGCATCAACTAAAGAGGGCCAGAAGTTAGGATTCTCACACTGAACTCCTGCATTACCAGGGCACGCTGGGGCTTTAACCAACTGGATTTAACATCTTGATACTGTGTCCTTTTTTAAAAAGGCTCCTCAGCCTACTATGCTCAAGCTTTCAGTACACACTCTTAACCAAGTTTAGCTTGGCAAAGAGAAGGCAAGTGGTCAGATGAGCAAGCCAACACTGAAAGTAACAGGGCTTAATTCTAGGGGGCTGGTTATCTTGAGATAACGTTCAAGTTGGCTCATCCCTGGGAGGCAAGGCTGGTTCAACATATGCAAGTCAATAAACGTAAACAGAACCAACGACAAAAACCACATGATTATCTCAACAGATGCAGAAAAGGCCTTCGATAAAATTCAACACCGCTTCATACTAAAAATCTCAATAAACTAGGTATTGATGAAACGTATCTCAAAATAGTAAGAGCTATTTATGACAAACTCACAGCCAATATCATACTGAATGTGCAAAAGCTGGAAGCATTCTCTTTGAAAACCAGCACAAGACAAGGATGCCCTCTCCCACCACTCCTTTTCAACATAGTATTGGATGTTCTGGCCAAGGCAATCAGGCAAGAGAAAGAAATAAAGGGTATTAAAATAGGAAGAAAGGAAATCAAATTGTCTCTGTTTGCATATGACATGATTGTATATATAGAAAACCCCATCATCTGGGCCCAAAATCTCTTAAGCTCATAAGCAACTTCAGCAAAGTCTCAGGATAAAAAAATCAATGTACAAAAATCACAAGCATTCCTTTACACCAATAGCAGACAAACAGAAAGCCAAATCATGAGTGAACTCCCATTCACAACTGCTACAAAGAGAATAAAATACCAAGGAATACAACTTACAAGGAATGTGAAGAACTCCTTCAAGGAGAACTACAAACCACTCCTCAAGGAAGTAAGAGAGGACACAAACAAATGGAAAAACATTCCACGCTCATGGATAGGAAGAATCAATATCATGACCATACTGCCCAAAGCAATTTATACATTCAATGCTATCCCCATCAAGCTACCACTGACTTTCTTCACAGAATTAGAAAAAACTACTTTAAATTTCATATGGAACCAAAAAAGAGCCTATATAGCCAAGACAATCCTAAGCAAAAAGAACAAAGCTGGAGGCATCATGCTACCTGACTTCAAACTATACTATAAGGCTACAGTGAAAAAAAAAACAGCATGGTACTGGTATTAAAACAGATACATAGACCAATGGAACAGAACAGAGGCCTCAGAAATAACACCACACATCTACAACTATCTGATCTTTGACAAACCTAACAAAAACAAGCAATGGGGAAAGTATTCCATATTTAATAAATGGTGTTGAGAAAAGTGGCTAGCCATATGCAAAAAACTGAAACTGGACCCCCTCCTTACACCTTATATAAAAAATTAACTCAAGATAGATTAAAGGCTTAAACTTAAGACCTAAAACCATAAAAACCCTAGAAGAAAACCTAGGCAATATCATTTAGGACATAGGCATGGGCAAAGACTTCATGACTAAAAACACCAAAAGCAATGGCAACAAAAGCCAAAATTGACAAATGGGATCTAATTAAACTGAAGAGCTTCTGCACAGCAAAAGAAACTATCACGAGAGTGAACAGGCAACCTACAGAATGGGAGAAAATTTTTGCAATCTATCCATCTGACAAAGGACTAATATCCAGGATCTACAAGGAACTTAAATTTACAAGAAAAAAACCAACAACCCCATCAAAAAGTGGGCAAAGGAGACGAACAGACACTTCTCAAAAGAAGACATTTATGCAGGCAACAAACATAAGAAAAAAGCTCATCATTACTGGTCATTAGAGAAATGCAAATCAAAACCATAATGAGATACCATCTCACACCAGCTAGAATGGCAATCATTAAAAAGTTAGGAATCAACACCTGTAATCCCAGCACTGTGGGAGGCCAAGGCAGGTGGATCACCTGAGGTTAGGAGTCATAGTTGCACAGTTGTAAATTTACTAAACAGCACTTAATTACACACTTTAAAAAATTTAAAACTCTAAACTTGGCCAAGCGAGGTGGCTCACACCTGTAATCCCAACGCTCTGGGAGGCCGAGGTGGGAGGATCACTTGAGGTCAGGAGTTCGAGAAAAGCCTGGCCAACATAGGGAAACCCTTTCTCTACTAAAAATGCAAAACTTAACTGGGCATCGTGGCACATGCTTGTAATCCCAGCTACTCTGGAGGCTGAGACACGAGAATCACTTGAGCCTGTGAGGCGGAGGTAACAGTGAGCTGAGATTGTACCACTGCACTCCAGCGTGGATGATGAAGACAGGCTCTATCTCAAAAAACAAAAACAAAAAAACTTCTACACTTAAATAACATGTCGTGATAACTGCAAGAGAGAAATCTAAAAAGATAGTAGCTAGGTGATAATAATGAAAGGTGACCATGTGGAACAATGATGGTATTTTCCCTAAATGAATTGTTTTTCCCTAAACAAATGATGTTTTGAAAATACCAACAATTTTTTGCATTTGCTTAATCCTCCTTTCATTAAGTCTGTCTCAGTTAAACACACACACCCCCTCACATGTCAGTCAACGAAAAAGCCTTTCCTGAATACCTACTATGTGCCTCACTCAGTTCTGGGCACTTGGTAATTAAAGAAGTAGAAACCAAGGCAGAGTCCTTCCAGGGTCAGTGCTGGACACAACAGACACCTGAAAGAGACGGCGAACCACAGAAAATGACCTCCTTGCTGATGCTAACCATACTGTGACTTTTCTGTGTCATGTATAAAGAAACCCGCCAAAAATTAGAAATGACTGGCTGGGTGCGGTGGCTCATGTCTATAATCCTAGCACTTTGGGAGGCCGAGGTAGGTGGATCACCTGAGGTCAGGAGTTCAAGACCAGCCTGGCCAGCGTGGCAAAACCTCACCTCTACTGAAAATATAAAAATTAGCTGGGCATGGTAGTGCATGTCTATAATCCCAGCTACTTGGGAGGTTGAGGCAGGAGAATTGCTTGAACCTAGAGGGTGGAGGTTGCCATGAGCCAAGATCGCACCACTTCACTCCAGCCTAGGTGAAAGAGTGAGACTCTATCTCAAAAAAAAGAAAGAAAAAAAGAAATGAGCCTGGCAGGGTGAACACCTGCATTAGGGTTGTAACTAAAGATGAATTATCATTAATCAACTTCCTATATCTAGATGGGATGATGGTGGAATCTCATTAAAGTGAGTATAACGGTATAACATAGCTCAACAGATTGCTTTCAAAATGAAAAATGGGTGAGAGAATGCAACACCTTGTTTCTTAAGGAATGGGTTTTAATGATTTAGTGAGAAGAGTGACCACAGAAAGGCAAAATAAGGGCTTCTGTCAGGGTCCGCACCAACAGCTGGGATTTTCTAGGTTCTCATGGTGGGACCTCACTCAGCAAATGAGCTCTAAAACCTGCATCTGATGGGGTAAAACAAGCAAATTTAAATCTGAATCTTCTTCTTTTTTTTTTTCAGATAGAGTCTCACTCTGTCGCCCAGGCTAGAGTGCACTGGCATGATCTTGGCTCCCTGCAACCTCCACGTTGTGGGTGCAGGTGATTCTCCTGCCTCAGCCTCTCGAGTAGCTGGGGACTACAGCTGTGTGACATCATGCCCAGCTAGTTTTTGTATTTTTTTGGTGAGGATGAGGTTTCACCATGTTGCCCAGGCTGGTCTCGAACTCCTGATCTCAAGTGGTCCGCCCACCTCGGCCTCCCAGAGTCCTGGGATTACAGGCTTCAATCACTGTGCCCTGGCTGAATCTTCTTACTTTGTAAGTTAGACCTCTTAGGGCTACTTGAATGGAGTTAAAGCCATTAATACGTTTAAGTACTTTTGCTGACAAGGACTTAGAGCTTGACTGGGTAATTTCTCAACTGTTGACAATATCAGATCTAAAAGACAACTACAGAGCAGAGTAAACACAAAATACGCTCAGCCTTTTTATGAACAGAAGTGGCTATTCATAATACCAGACTTGGTGGAATTGGAACTTTACAGTTTACTCACATCTAAGTTTCCACAGTTGTGTCAAAAACATTCCAGGCTGAAAATCAAAATAAAGGCTCAAGCTTGCTCATCTCTGGACTAAAGGCATGGCCTGTGTGGCGGTGTACATGAAAGGAAAACCACAACTGCCAACAGCAATGCGCACCAGACTGTTGTCAGAGCTGCAGAGGAATCCACAGAGGGAACAACAGCACAGCTCATAGTCACACTCACAGCTGGCGAGCTGCACTCGGCACAGAAGACTCACATTGCTAGTGCTTTTGCTTAGCAGTGAAGCCGCTGCTGAAGTGCACGAACTACCTTTTCCAAGACAATCTTAAGAATATTCTAAACCAAAACAGGGCAGAAAGCATTTAGCATTAACATTCTTGAACTCTTAATGGAGTCTCTCAAACTTAGTATTATTGTATGTACACATGTATGTATGTGTTTCATTTTCTTTTTTTTTTTTTTTCAGACAGAGCATCGCTTTGTTACCCAGGCTAGAGTGCAGTGGTATGATCTTGGCTCACTGCAACCTCCGCTTCTGGGGTCCAAGAGATTCTCCTGCCTCAGCCACCTGAGTAGCGGGGGTTACAGGTGTGCACCACCACGCCCAGCTAATTTTTGTATTTTTGGTACAGACAGGGTTTCACCAAGTTGGTCAGCCTGGTCTCAACACTTGACCTCAAGTGATCCAGCCATCTCAGCCTCTGAAAGTGCTGGGATTACAGGTGTGAGCCATAGTGCCCGGTCTTCATTTTCTTTTAAACTCTAACCCAAAATGCATTAACCAGCTTCCTCTTTGGGCCAAGTTGGACCAACAAGATTTACTCTTCTGTATGAACAAAACAGGGCCAGGTATGGTGGCTCACACCTGTAATCCCAGCACTTCAGGAGGCCGAGGCAGGTGGATCACCTGAGTTCAGGAGTTCAAGTCCAACCTGGCCAACATGATAAAACCCCATCTCTAATTTTTGTAAAAATACAAAAAGTAGCCAGGCATGGTGGGGTGCACCTGTAGTCCCAGCTACTTGGGAGGCTGAGGCATGAGAATAGCTTGAACCTGAGAGGCAGAGGCTTCAGTGAGCTACTGCACTTTAGCCTGGGCAACAGAGGGAGACTCTGTCTCAATAAAATAAAATAAAAACTGACAAAGAATTGACACAGATGTTAGATTTAGCAGAGAAGAACATTAAAAGACTTAACATAACTGCATATGTTCAAAATACTGAACAGAAACATGGAAGATATATTTTAAAAGATCAAAATCAAATGTTATAGGATCCAAATCAAATGCTATAATGTCTGGGATTAAAAATGCACTGGATATAATTAGTGGACGGTTAAGACATTGCAGAAAAAAAGATTCATGAACTTTAAGGCACAGCAGTAGAAACTATCAGAAATCACAAACAGGAAAGAGAGTTTTAAAAGTAGGCATAGCATCAGGGAACTGTGGGACGACTATCAAGAAGCTTAACAGATGTGTAAAGGGAGATCTAGAAGGAGAGGAGAGAAAAGGGACAAAAAAAATGTTGAAAGATATAATAGCTGAGGCTGGGCATGGTGGCTCATGCCTATAATCCCAGAACTTTGGGAGGCCAAGGCGAGTGGATCACCTGAGGTTAGGAGTTCGAGACCAGCCTGGCCAACATGGTAAAATCCCATGCCCACTAAAAATACAAAACAGTAGCTGGGTGTGGTGGAGCATGCCTGTAATCCCAGCTCCTTGGGAGACTGTGGCAGAAGAACTGCTAGAACTCGAGGCAGAGCTGAGATCACACCACTGCACTCCAGCCTGGGTGACAGTGAGACTCTGTCTGGAAAAAAAAATCTATCTAGGCTGAAAATATTCCAAATTTGATGTAAACTATAAATCTAGAGAATCAAGAATCTCAATAACCCCAAGCACAAAATCATGAAGAAAACTACACGAGAGCACATGATGAGCCAACTGCTTAAAGTCACTGACAAAGGGAAACCTTAAAGGCAGCCAGAGACGAGAGACACGTTTAACACTGAGGAACAGTGAGATCTCTCAATGGAAGCAACTGTGGCAAGGCAGTGGAGCAGCATTTTCACATTATTGAAAGATAAAACCCATCAATTTAGAATTCCATACACAGTGGAAGTATCTTTCAAAATAAGGATAAAATTAAGACTTTTTCAGAATATAGAAGTTAAGAAAATGTATCACCAGCAAACCTGTCCTATAAGAAATGTTAGAAGACTTCTTTCAGGCAGAAAAAAAATTGAGGCCAGGCACAGTGGCTCATGCCTGTAATCCCAGCATTTTGGGAGGTTGAAGGCAGGTAAATTGCTTGAGCCCAGGAGTTTGAGACCAGCCTGGGCAACACGGTGAAAATCCATCTCTACAGTAACATACAAAAATTAGCCGGGATGTGGTGGCGCATGCCTGTATTCCCAGGTACTCAGAAGGCTGAGGTAGGATCACTTGAGGTTGTAGTGAGCTGAGACCTTGCCACTGTACTACAGCCAGGGCAACAAAATGAGACCCTGTCTCAAAAAAAAAAAAAAAAAAAAAAAAAATTGATACCAGATGGAAAGATAATCCTACACAGAAGAATGAGTTATACCAGGAATGCTAACTGTATTACCAGTGGATAAATGTATGGCTTTTTTCTTGTTACTGAAACTTCATTAAAAGATGACTGACTGTCAGGCCGAGTATGGTGGCTCACCCCTGTAATCCCAGCACTTTGGGAGACTGACACAGGCAGATCATGAGGTCCAGAATTTGAAACCAGCCTGACTAATGTGGTGAAACCCTGTATCTACTAAAAATACAAAAATTAGCCAGGCTTGGTGGTGTGCACCTGTAATCCCAGCTACTCAGGAGGCTGAAGCAGGAGAATCGCTTTAAGCCGGGAGGCGGAGGTTGCAGTGAGCCGAAATCACGCCACTGTACTCCAGCCTGGACCACAGAGGGAGACTCCGTCTCAAAAAAAAAACAAAAAAACAAAAAAACCAAGACTGGCTGACTGTTTAAACAAAAACAGTAACAATAAAGTGGAGAGTGTATAGCCACTGTCAAAGTCAAATGCAGGACACAAAAACAGGAAAGTTAAGAGGAGACAAAGAGAAGGTTCTTACATGTGAAGTGGTATAGTATCAACTGAAGATGGTTGTATATGTTGAAGACGGGCATTCTAAATCATAAAGCAAATAAAACTATAGCTAGCAAGCCAACAAGGAAAATAACATGGAGGCCGGGCATGGTGGTTCACGCATGTAATCCCAACACCTTTGGGAGGCTGAGGCAGGCAAATCACTCGAGCCTAGGAGTTTAACATCAGCCTGAGCAACGGAGCAAAATCCAGACTCCACAAACAATACAAAACATCAGTTGTGCAGGGTGGTACATGCTTGTAGTCCCAGCTACTAATGGGAGTTGATGTAGGAGAATCACCTGAGCCTGGGAGGTCAGGGCTGTAGTGAGTCATAATCACGCCACAGCACTCCAGCCTGAGCAATAGTTAGACCTTGTCTCAAAAAAATAAATAAATAAAAAAGAACATGGAATCCCATTAAATAAAAATGAAATATTCTCTTCAAAGGGGGAAAAAAAAAAAAACAGAAAAAGCAAACAAAGAACAAATAGGACAAGTAAACACCAAAAAGGAAAATGATAGATTTTATCCCAACTACATTAACAGTTAAATTTTATCCTAACTATATCAATAGTCACAGTGAAAAAACTAAATACCCAGGCTGGGCGAATTGGCTCACGCCTGTAATCCTACCACTTTGGGAGGCCAAGGTGGGTGGATCACCTGAGGTCAGGAGTTCAAGACCAGCCTGGCCATCATGGTGAAACCCCATATTAATAAATTAAAAAAAAAAAAAAAACTAAATACCCAAAGGAAAAGGCAAAGATTGTCAGATTGAATAAAAGATATCAAGACTCAATTGTAGTCCACCTATAAGAAACTCACTTTAAATATAAAGATACAATAGATCAAAAATGAAAGGATGAAAAAATATATACAATGCTAACACTGAACAAAAGAAAGGTGGAGTTGCTATATTAATAAAATACAAGTCAATTTTAGAGTAAAGAATATTAACAGGAATATAAAAGGTGATTTCACAGTAATTAAAAAAATTCATCAGGAGGACATAAAATTCATCAATGTTTATGCATCTAATAACAGAGCTTCAAAATATGTGAAGCAAAAAATGATAGAACTGGAAGGAAAAATAGACAAATCCACAATTATATTCGTAAGTTTCAGCATTTTCTCACAAATATTGATAGCTATATGAATAAAATCATTGAGGATATAGAAAATTTAAACCATTGGCTGGGTGCACTGGCTCACGCCTGTAATCCCAGCACTTTGGGAGGCCATGGCGGGCAGATCACTTGAGGTCAGGAGTTTGAGACCAGCCTGGCCAACACAGTGAAATCCCACCTCTACTAAAAATACAAAAAGTCAGCTGGGTATGGTGGCAGGCCCCTGTAATCCCAGTTACTCAGGAAGCTGAAGTGGGAGAATTGCTGGAGGCAGAAGTTGCAGTGAGCGGAGATCGTACCACTACATTTCAGCGTGGGTGGGAGCGTCAGACTGTCTCAAAAAAAAAACAAAATTAAAATTAAGTTAAATTAAATAAACTATCAAATAACCTGACTTACTTGACATTTATAAAACTCTTCACTCAAAAACAACAGAATAAAAATTTCCCAAGACTGATTATATTTTGGGCCATAAAGGAAGACTCAATAAACATAAGTCACACAAAGTATGTTCTTTGACCACAGAGAAATTAAATCAGAAAGCAGTAACAGAAATATTTCTAAAAATCCTCAAATATTTAGAAACGAAATAACACACTTCTAAATAACTAGTGCATCAAAAAAAGAAATCAAATGAAAAATTATAAAGTATTCTGAACTGAAAAAAAAGAAAACAAATTATATCAAAATTTTTACTAAAACAGTACATAGGAGGAAATTTATAGCACTAAATATCTACCCTAGAAAAGATGAAAGATCTGAAACCAACGACCTTAGTTTCCATCTTAAAAGATTTAAACAAGCAATTGAACCCATAGTAAATAGAAGAAATCTGAGTAAAAATCAGTAAGATAGTATCTAGAAAAGCAATAGACAAAAAAATGAAACATGGAAAGACATCCCATGTTCATGGATTAGAAGATTTAATTTTGTTAAGGTAGTCCTAGTCACCAAATTAATCTATAGATTCAATGTAATCCCTATCAAAAATCTCAGCTGACTTCTTTGCAGAAATTGCCAAGCTGATCTTAAAATTCGAATAGATATTCAAAGGATGCAGAACAGCTAAAACAATCTGGAAGAAAAACAAAGTTGAGGAACTAACATTTCCAAATTTCAACACATACTACAAAACTACAATACTCAAGACAGTAGGGTACTAACAGAAAGATAAACATATTGATCAATGGAATAGAATTGAGAGTCCAGGAAAAAACTTTACATTCACATTGGAGTAGTTTTCAACAAGGGTGCCAAAGCAATTAACAAAGAGAAACAATAGTCTTTTAACAAATGGTGCTGGGGAAACTTGATGTTCACATGTAAAACAAGGCAGCTGGCTGGGTGTGGTAGCTTGTGCCTATAATCTCAGCACTTTGGGAAACTGATGTGGGTTGATTACTTGAGCCCAGGAGTTTGAGACCAGCCTGGGAACACAGTGAGACCTAATCTGTACAAAAAAGTGTTTAAAACTAGCCAGGCATAGTGGCACACCTTTGTAGTCCCAGCTACTTGCCAGACTGAGGTGGGAGGACTCCTTCAGCTGGGATGTTAAGGCTGGAGTGAGCCATGATTGCACCACTGCACTCCAGCCTGAGTAACAGAGCTAGACTCTGTTTAAAAAAGAATGCACTGTAGTGTTAAAGTCTCCCACTATTATTGTGTGGGAGTCCAAGTCTCTTTGTAAGTCACCAAGAAGTTGCCCTATGTATCTGGGTGCTTCCGTTCTCTCTCCCTCTTTTTCTTCTTTTTCCCTTTCTTTCGTTCTCTTTTTTTCCTTCTTTCTCTCTTTTTTCTTTTTCATTATTAAAAAAAATTTTTTTAATTAAAAAAAAAAGAATGCACTTGGAACCCCATCCCACACTGTATTCAAAATTAACTAAAATGGAACATAGATCTACATGTAAAATTACAAAATTCTTAGAAGAAAACATTGAGGTACAGAATGAGAGAAGTTTTTGCAAATAATAGATCAAATAAGGAACTTGTATCTAGTATAAAGAATTATTACAACTCAACAATAAGGAGAAATAACCCAATTAAAAAATGGGCTAGGACCTGAGAGACATTTCCCTTAAGAAGATATACAAATGGCCAAAATGTACATGAAAAAATGCTTGACAGCATTAGTTATCCAGGAAATGTAAATCGAAACCACAAGGAGGAAACACTTCATATCCACTTAGGATGGCTATAATTAAAAAGACAAGTAAGTTTTGTTGAGGATGTGGAGAAACTGGAACCCTGACCCATGGCTAGTGGGAATGTAAAATGGTACAGCCACTTTGTGCCACAATCTCGCAGTTCCTCAAATGGTTAAACATAGTTACCATATGATATCTAGGAACTCCAAAGCTAAGTATATACCCAAGAGAAATGAAAACATATGCCCATATAAAAACTTGTACTTGGCCGGGCATAGTGGCAACGCCTGTAATCCTAGCACTTTGGGAAACTGAGGTGGGCAGATCACTTGAGGTCAGGAGTTCGAGACCAGCCTGGCCAACATGGTGAAACCCCATCTCTACTAAAAATACAAAAATTAGCTGGCACACACCTGTTGTCCCAGGTACTCGGGAGGCTGAGGCAGGATAAATGCCTGAACTCAGGAGGCAGAGATTGCAGTGAGCCTAGATGGTGCCACTGTATTCCTGCCTGGGTGACAGAGTGAAATTATCTCAATCAATCAATCAAGCAGTCAATAACTTGTACATTAGGCCAGGCGCAGTAGCTCATGCCTATAATCCCAGAACTTTGGGAGCCCAAGGCAGGTGGTTCACTTGAGCCCAGGAGTTTGAGACCAGCCTGGGCAACATGGCAAGATCCCATCTCTACAGCATAGTTTTCAAAAATTAGCTGGGCATGGTGGTGCATGCCTGTAGTCCCAGCTACTCAGGAGGCTGAGGCAGAAGGATCACTTGAACCCAGATCGAGGCTGCAGTGAGCCATGATCACTCTCCTGCACAGCAACCTGGGCAACAGAGAAAGACTGTCTCAAAAAGAAAAAACAGCTAGAAAGAAAGATCTTGAATCAACTCCTATGACATCAGAAAATAAATATCAACTTGATTTTTCAGCCCAGGCATCTAAGATGTGGCTCTACCTAAGAAATCTGGTCTTCAGTGAGTTCTTTAGGGAGGAGAGTCTCAGCAGAGATGAAAGACTGAGTGGACATGAAGCTTTAGGCGTTCTGGGCAGACAACTTTCAATCTGAAACATACAAATATGGTCACCATGTGGTAAGCAGGGGGACTTCCTGTGAAAAAAGCCAAGCACTGGAGTTGCACAGTAAGCCTAGTCCTGAGATGCAGGGTAAATGTAAGCAAGGCCTTCACTCATCTTTTCTCCAGTGCCTAGGACAGGGCTTGAGACAAAGCAGGTGTTCAAAACATGTCTGCCCAACGGAAACGATAAACACTACTGTCATTGAACTGACATGTGTCCACACTAGCTAACCGGACTGCAAGGAAACTCACAGTGATGAGACGCTCACATTATAGGAGAGGTGCTTCACTATGCTCTGCCCAAGAATCACCTGCCAAGTCACTACAGAGATGGGTCCTGGCTGCTGTGTTTTCCAAAACTTTGCTGGTGTTATATGCAGAGTATAGAGCCTCTAGGCTGTGAAGTAAGAAACTAGTTACTGTTCCTCAGTAACCAAATTCTGGAGACATCTGTGAGAGAGAAACACACAGAGAGGCAGAGAGAGGACAGAAAACTTGGTAGAAGAACTTGGATACTTTATTGAACTCAATCTGGATTACTAAATCAAAGACTAGGACACAATACAATATAAAACTTTATCAAATTAAGAGGCAAGATACACCACAGCAATAAGATACTCATTATTCTTTAGTAACAGGAAGTATTGCAACCTCAAGCCTGGCACTCAATTTCAGCAATTCCAATCTGATAGATCATTCAGGGTGTCTTCCATTAAGTCTTCCCTGTTCTCTCTGATCAATAGCGACCTCTGGCTCCCCTCCCCTGACAGCCCACAGCATCACGCTTTTCATCATTTTATGATGGCCAATTTAGGACTTCATTGGGAAGCTTTGTGGGTATTTTTTATTTTTACTTTTTTATTTGAGACAGAGTCTCACTCTGTCATCCAGGCTGGAGTACAGTGATGTGATCTCAGCTCACTGCAACCTCTGCCTCCCGGGTTCAAACAATTCTCCTGCCTCAGCCTCCTGAGTAGCTGGGATTATAGGCCCATGCCACCAAGCCCAGCTAATGTTTAAATTTTTAGTAGAGATGGGGTTTCACATGTTGACAAGGCTGGTCTGGAGCTCCTGACCTCAAGTGACCTGCCTGCCTCAGCCTCCCAAAATTCTGGGATTAGAGGCGTGAGCCAGTGCACTGGGCCGGCTTTGTATTTTAGTTTCACAAATGCCACATGGGAAGCTGTGTAGCCTTGTGGCTAACAGGGTAGGCTTTGGAGCCAGGTGACTTGGATTTAAAACCTACTTCCACTATTTACTAGCTGTGTATCCTTAGGCCAGTTAATTACCCGCTCTGTGTCTCAGTTGCCTCATTTGTATCATGGGAATAATTTAGCAGTGTTGTGCTATAAATTCAGATAATCCAGGCTGGGCACAGTGTCTCATGCCTGTAATCCCAGCACTTTAAGAGGCTGAGGCAGGCGGATCATCTGAGGTCAGGAGTTCGAGACCAGTCTGGCCAACATGGTGAAACCCTGTTTCTACTAAAAACACAAAAATTTGCCAGGCATGGTGGCGGGCACCTGTAATCCTAGCTACTCAGGAGGCTGAGGCAGGAGAATCGCTTGAACCCAGGAGACAGAGGTTGCAGTGAGCCAAGATTGCACCACTGCACTCCAATCTGGGCGACAGAATGAGACTCTGTCTCAAAAAAAAAAAAAAACAAACATCAGATAACCATTCAATCACCAGCAGTATTTGCCATGCCTCCACTAAATTTCTCAACGTCCTAGAAAACACAGCACAATCTAACAGGAGCTCCTCACTGCCTCCCACAGCTCCACACCACTCTTCTCTCAAGGAACAGCAGCACTGCCCTCCCAGGGCTCGTCAACCCTGCCATCACCCTGGACTCCTCCCTTCACATTACCCTGCCATGGCCACTCCATCAGTGAGCCTGTCTGTTCTCCCTCTAAATATACAGTCACGTCTGTCTAGTGTCACCACCCCACTGCCCTCTCTTGAGCAAGCCTCGTCACTTCTCCTCTGACTGATATACTATTGTAGCCACGAGCCTTGCCTCCCTGCCTGCACTCTGACCACCACCCCTTTCACTTTCCAGAGCAGTGGAGTAAGGTCTTAACACATCAGCATAATCACATCACTTTCCTGTTTGCGTTCCTGCCATCTGGTAGCATGGTAGTGGGGAGCTGGCCTTGTCTATGCAGAGGAGGGTAACACCCAGGGGATGGTATAAGGGAAAGGAATCCACGTCCCTGCATATCCCTTGATCTGGGTGCCACCAGCCCTATGCCTAGATTTAGTGACTCTGGGTTCCACCCCACTGGACTGCTCACCTTCATGCTGTTCTGCTCAGGAGAATCAAAATTCCATCTTATTAGGGCCAGCGTGGTTTGGAGGCTCTTGGTTACAAAAGCACCCTAACCTGCTATATTACTGTACCATACCATTACTATATTACCGGGGTAACATGCATCCTAGTAAGATAACAATTGGTATCTGGAGGGGGGATGAGACTTCCTGCACTTACCAAGCCTGTGTAGCTCTAGAGGAAAAAAAAAAGCAAGTGTTCGGTATGTTGGCTGCTCACTGCTGCCCTTAGAAAGGAACTTTGAAATAAACGAGGTTAAAAACTAGCCTATTTGCAAGTAGAGGTGGAAGATAAGATACAGTAATGCCAAGCAGCTGTCTTCCTGCTCCAATCCTGCAGGCCTTCTTTCAGTTCCCCTGAGACACTAAGCTACTTCCTCCAACACTGTTTTTTTTTGCCAGCTCCCACCCTGCCTACACTTGGTCATCCTTCAAGGCTCACACACACTTGACTTACCCTCCTACTCTGGATCTTGTGCGGGTCCCCCCATTACCATATTATCTTACCCTCTTCTCAGCAATTAATGGACTCAAACCAAGCAGCACTAATACGCTCAATGCCGGGTAATTTTCTGCGCTGTTCGCTGGCCCCCGTACCCGTCCTCCAACACCCAGTCCCGGGCCTAGCACGTGGCAGGAGCTCAGTGAACGAGACTCAGGAACAGTAAGATGTAGACGTTTGGAGAAGACATGACCCGGACACCAAGCACCCGAGTTCATGCAAAGTGTCCCGGCCGACGTTTTGCGGAGCTTGGGTCTGGAACCCCAGTGAGCCTGCGGGTCAGGAACACGTCCGGGTTCCGCGAGTCCGCGCAGAAGCGAAACCGGGAGGGCGGTGTCAACCCCTCCCGTATAGGCCACGCCCACCCGCGCACGCCCTCCCAGGCAGGTGCGCGCGCGCGTGAGGGACTTCGGCCGGGCCTTCTCACAGGGAGGGCCACGCCGGGAAACACAAGGCGCGGTGGGAGCCTGCCCAGGGGCCGTCCGTCCTCCTGTCCCTAACGCCCAGGCCCCGAGGACTCACCACGTCCCCCAGAACCTGCAGCTCTTCCGCCCTCCGCCGTCGCCAGCGGCCAAGCGCCAGGCTCTCCATACATCCCCAGGTTCAAGCCCGCACGGCCTCTCAGGCCTGGCAGTGGCCCGCGCGCCACGCCCTCTTCCGCACACGGCCGTGGGGAGCCAATGGGGAGACGGAGGGGCGGGGCGCCGCGGGAAGCGCGAGAGCGTCTAGGCGAGGACCGCAGGCAGGAGTAGCAGAGACCAGAGTCTTCCGGGGCTGTTGGGATGGTGTGGGCGTTGTCCGTCTGCCCCAAGTGGTTGCTTCGGAGAGAGGCCGGCTTGTCGCGTCTCCGTTCACAGGACCAGCCATGGGGCTCCGAAGAAACCATTCTTTAGGAGCCCGCCAAGCTTTGACAATAAGGCTTGAGCGAGACAGCGGGTGTTTCTGGGAGTTGTGGTCCTCAGGGCCGCCTCGCTTCCGGGTGAGAGAGGCGGGAGCCGCGGTGGGAAGGCGCAGAGCATTCCGGCCAGCCCCCGCGGCGCCTAGCTGTTGTGTCTGGTGGCTGCTCGGTGGGAGGCCCCGGAAGCACTCTGCTTCTCGGCTGGCTGGAGGGCACCATGAGGTCGCAGGCGCTGAGCTGCCAGGGCCTTTGGCCTGGGCTCAAGGGGAAAGGCGCTGCCGCTGTCGATCCGCCTGGCCGCTGCCGGGGATCCAGCCAACCCTCCGCAGCCGGCGGCCGCTTCCTCTCCTACCAGGCGCGGTGCTGAGCACCGCTGAGCCCTCATCTTAGGGCACCGAGGCCTGGACTCCTGCGGCCGCTTGTCCAGGCCCCTCCTGCCTTAGCATGGAGCTCCCTTGACTGCTCCAAACAGCCCAGACCGGCGGCTTTTTTGGATGAATGCAAACGGGGCCACTGCGTTGCCAGCGATTGGCTAGCAATGGGCTTATGACCTAGTATGGGCCTGGGAGAAGTAAGGGAGATCTGTTGAGGCTATTTTTCTTCCAGTTAAAAAGGGAGGTGAAGGGGTGAGGGCTGTTTTCTTCCTGTTGTCCTTGCGCAGTGTAAGTTTCCTGGAGCTGCGGCAGCCTTTTTGTCACTATGAGGGCAGCTGGTGGGAACCCTAGGAAAGCACCTAGAGCCAGAACAGCCTGAGCCTCCGAACCAACCCACACCTGACTACCAGCCTCCAGGTCACATGTCGTGTTTCTGTGATTTGAGTCGCTGTGAGTTTACCATCATTCTGCTGCAGTTGAAGACAACATGGTGAAACCCCAACTCTACTAAAAATACAAAAATTAGCCCAATGTGGCGGCATGTACCTGTAATCCCAGCTACTCGGGAGGCTGAGGCAGGAGAATCGCTTGAACCTGGGAGGTGGAGATTGCAGTGAGCCAAGATCATGCCACTGAACTCCAGCCTGGGGGATAGAACAAGACTCTGTCTCAATAAATAAATAAATAAATTTTAGAAAGTGGTTTGTATGTGTATATATATAATATCCTACTATGTAAAAATATGGTAGAATAACATGCAACCTTAAAAAGGAAGAGAATTTTGGCACATTTTACAACATGGATGAACCTTGAAGACATAATGCCAAGTAAAATAAGCCAATCACAAAGAGTCCAAACTGATTCTACTTATATGAGCTGCCTAGAGTAGAGAAAGGTATGGGGTCGGAAAGCCGAATGGTGATGGTCAGGGCCTGGGAGGAGGAGGAATGGGAAGTTGCTGTCAAGTGGGTCGAGTTTTCACTTGAGAAGATGAAAAAGTTCTGGAAATGAATGATGTCGATGTTTGCACAACATTGTGAATGTACTTAACACTACTAAATCATGCACCTAAATATAGTTAAGGTGGCAAACTTCATCTTATGTATATTTTACCACAATAAAAAATAAATTAACCATTAAAATGAAAGTTGTTTCTCAGCCAGGTCCAGTAGCTCATGCCTGTAATCCCAGCACTTTGGGAGGCTGAGGAGAGCAGATCGCTTGAGCCCAGGAGTTCAAGATCAGCATGGGCAACAAAGCAAAACCCCATCTCTAAAAATAAAAATTGTTTCTC
>PVKV010031253.1:0-21209 GCA_004027835.1 Alouatta palliata | reverse complement strand
GAACTTGCCTTATGTATCTGGGTGCTCCTGTATTGGGTGCGTATATATTTAGGATCGTTAGCTCTTCTTGTTGCATTGATCCTTTTACTATTATGTAATGTCCTTCTTTGTCTCTTTTGATCTTTGTTGGTTTAAAGTCTATTTTATCAGAGATGAGAATTGCAACTCCTGCTTTTTTTTGCTCTCCATTTGCTTGGTACATCTTCCTCCATCCCTTTATTTTGAGCCTTTGTGTATCTTTGCATGCGAGATGGGTTTCCTGGATACAGCACACTGATGGGTTTTGGCTTTTTATCCACTTTGCCAGTCTATGTCTTTTGATTGAGGCATTTAGCCCATTTACATTTAGGGTTAATATTGTTATGTGTGAATTAGATCCTGCCATTTTGATGCTAGCTGGGTGTTTTGATGGTTAGTTGATGCAGTTTCTTCATTGTGTTTCTGCTCTTTGCCATTTGGTATGTTTTTGGAGTGGCTGGTACTGGTTGTTCCTTTCTATGTTTAGTGCCTCTATCAGGCGATCTTGTAAAGCAGGCCTGGTGGTGATGAAATATCTGAGTACTTGCTTGTTGGCAAAGGATTTTATTTTTCCTTCACGTATGAAGCTTAATTTGGCTGGATATGAAATTCTGGGTTGAAAGTTCTTTTCTTTAAGGATGTTGAATATTGGCCACCACTCTCTTCTGGCTTGTAGGGTTTCTGCTGAGAGATCTGCTGTGTGTCTGATGGGCTTCCCTTTGTGGGTAACTTGACCTTTCTCTCTGGCTGCCCTTAGCATTTTCTCCATCATTTCAACCCTGGTGAATCTGATGATTATGTGCCTTGGGGTTGCTCTTCTTGAGGATTGTCTTTGTGGTGTTCTCTGTATTTCCTGAACTTGAATATTGGCCTGCCTTCCTAGGTTGGGAAAGTTCTCCTGGATAATATCCTGAAGAGTATTTTCCAGCTTGGATTCATTCTCTCCATCACATTCAGGTACACCTATCAAACGTAGATTAGGTCTTTTTACATAGTCCCACATTTCTTGGAAACTTTGTTCATTCCTTTTTACCCTTTTTTCTCTACTCTTGCCTTCTCGTTTTATTTCATTGAGTTGATCTTCGATCTCTGATATCCTTTCTTCTGCTTGGTCGATTCGGCTGTTGAAACTTGTGTATGCTTCACAAAGTTCTTGTGTTGTGTTTTTCAGCTCCATCAATTCACTTACATTCCTCTCTAAGTTGGTTATTCTCGTTAGAATTTCATCAAATCGGTTCTTAGTTTCTTTGCATTGAGTTAGAACAAGTTCTTTTAGCTCACAGAAGTTTCTTATTACCCACCTTCTGAAGCCTGATTCCGTCATTTCATCACACTCATTGTCCATCCAGCCTTGTTCCTTTGCTGGTGAAGAGTTGTGATCCCTTGTAGGAGGAGAGGCGTTCTGGTTTCGGGTGTTTTCCTCCTTTTTGCGCTGGTTTCTTCCCATCTTTGTGGGTTTATCTATGTGTGGTCTTTGTGGTTGGTGATTTTCAGATGGGGTCTGTCACTGGACGTCCAGTTTGTTGATGATGAAGTTATTTCTTTCTGTTTCTTAGTTTTCCTTCTAACAGTCTGGCCCCTCTGCTGTAGGACTGCTGAGATCCACTCCCGGCCCTGCTTGCCTGGGGATCACCTGCAGCAGCTGTAGAACAGTAAGGGTTGCTGCCAGTTTCTTCTTCTGCTATCTTTGTCCCAGAAGATTACCCGCCAGATGTCAGTCTGAGCTCTCCTTTGTGAGGTGACTCGTTGGATATACGGGGGTCAGGGAGCTGCTTGAGAAGACAGAGTGTCCTGTATAGGAGCTCAAGTGCTGAGCTCTGAGCTCCGCTGTTCATTCAGAGTTGCTGGGCAGGTACGTTTAAGTCTGCTGCAGCAGAACTCATAAACCCCTTTTGTTCCCCAGGTGCTCTGTCCTGGGGAGTTAGGGCTTTATTTATAAGTTTCCCTTGTGCTGCTGCCTTTTTCTCAGGGCTGCCTTGCCCAGCAATGAGGCAGCCTAGTCACTGCCTGCAGAGGCTTTGCTGAGCTGGTGTGGGCTCCGCCCAGCTGCCGTGTGAACTTCCCTGCAGTCCTGTTTATACCAGTGTAGTTAGAACTGCCTCGGCAATGGTGGGCTTCCTCTGCAATGGCAAACTACCTTCGTAGTGGCAGACTGCCTCAATAATGGCGGACGCCCCTCCCCCACAGAGCTGGACCGTCCCAGGTTCAGCTGTGCTTGCTGTGAAACTCTGGATCCAGAGCGTTTCTGATGGCTGTTTTTTTGTGTGCGTGAGACCTGCCGAGCCTGATCACCTGGCTCCCTGCCTCAGAGCGTTGTTTTTTTTTTTTTTAAGTTGAATGGTCGACTGTCTCCCAGGTGTTCCAGCCGCCTGTTGAAAGGGGCCAGGATCTGTGTGATTTCCCGTGTGGTGACCCACTGCGCCAGCTGAAACCACGGGCACTGAGTTTTGTAGCGTTTTTTGCCTGGGAAATCTCCTGGCCTGGCTGCCTGTTTCAGTCCCCCTTTTTTTTTTTTAAATCAGATGAATGAGTGGCTCTGCCTTCCCGGAGCTCCAATTGCCAGCTAAAATGGTACCTGGACCCACGTGTTTTGTATGGGGAACCGCTGCGGCCGGCGAAAACAGCCATGCTGGGGAAAACAGCTGCGCTGGCCAAACCACCTTCACTGGCGACCTGTGGGGCTCCTCCCCTTGGGAATCTCCTGGTCTGTAGGCAATAAAAATCCGTCTAGGAATGTGGCGTCCACTCACCCTCCACAGTTTCACTGGGAGCTGCAATCCTCAGCTGCTCCTAATCGGCCGTCTTGGATCCTCCTGTGTCAAAATCGACTCTTTTTGTTTATCATGGTCATTCTCCTTTAGTTTATGGCTTTTCTTTCTTTCTTTTCTATTTTTTTTTTTTTTTTTTTTTTTTTTTTGAGATTGAGCCTTGCTCTGTGACTCAGGCTGGAGTTCAGTGGCACAATCTTGGCTCACTGCAACCTCCACCTCCCAGGTTCAAGTAATTCTTTTTTTTTTTTAATTGCATTTTAGGTTTTGGGGTACATATGAAGAACAGGCAAGATTGTTGCATAAGTATACACATGGCAGTGTGATTTGCTGCCTTCCTCCCCATCACCTATATCTGACATTTCTCCCCATGCTATCTCTCCCCAATTCCCCAGCCCCCGCTGCCCTCCCCTATTTCCCCCCAACAGACCCCAGTGTGTAATGCTCCCCTCCCTGTGTCCGTGTGTTCTCATTGTTCAACACCCACCTATGAGTGAGAACATGCAGTGTTTGATTTTCTGTCCTTTTGTCAGTTTGCTGAGAATGAATCCATGTCCCTACAAAGGACATGAACTCATCATTTTTGATGACTGCATAATATTCCATGGTGTATATGTGCCACATTTTCCCTGTCCAGTCTATCATCGATGGGCATTTGGGTTGGTTCCAGGTCTTTGCTATTGTAAACTGTGCTGCAATGAACATATGTGTACATGTGTCCTTATGGTAGAATGATTTATAATCCTTTGGATATATACCCAGTAATGGGATTGCTGGGTCAAATGGAATTTCTATTTCTAGGTCCTTGAGGAATCGTCACACTGTTTTCCAAATGGTTGAACTAATTTACACTCCCACCAACAGTGTAAAAGTGTCCCTATTTCTCCACATCCTCTCCAGCATCTGTTGTCTCCCGATTTTTTAGTGGTCGCCATTCTAACTGGCCTGAGATGGAATCTCAATGTAGTTTTGATTTGCATTTCTCTAATGACCAGTGATGATGAGCATTTTTTCATATGTTTGTTGGCCTCATGTATGTCTTCTTTTGTAAAGTGTCTGTTCATATCCTTCGCCCACTTTTGAATGGGCTTGTTTGTTTTTCTCTTGTAAATCTATTTCAGTTCTTTGTAGATTCTGGACATTAGCCCTTTGTCGGATGGATTGACGGCAAAAATTTTTTCCCATTCTGTTGGTTGCCGATTCACTCTAATGACTGTTTCTTTTGCCGTGCAGAAGCTGTGGAGTTTGATTAGGTCTCATTTGTCTATTTTGGCTTTTGTTGTCAATGCTTTTGGTGTTTTGGTCATGAAGTCCTTGCCTACGCCTATGTCCTGAATGGTTTTGCTTAGATTTTCTTCCAGGGTTTTTATGGTGTTAGGTCTTATGTTTAAGTCTTTAATCCATCTGGAGTTAATTTTAGTATAAGGTGTCAGGAAGGGGTCCAGTTTCTGCTTTCTGCACATGGCTAGCCAGTTTTCCCAACATCATTGATTAAACAGGGCCTCCTTTCCCCATTGCTTATTTTTGTCAGGTTAGTCAAAGATCAGATGGTTTTAGATGTGTTATGTTGCCTCCGAGGCCTCTGTTCTGTTCCATTGGTCTATATCTCTGTTTTGGTTACCATGCTGTTTTTATTACTGTGGCCTTGTAGTATAGTTTGAAGTCCGGTAATGTGATGCCTGCAGCTTTGTTCTTTTTGCTTAGAATTGACTTGGCTATGTGGGCTCTCTTTTGGTTCTATATGAAGTTTAAGGTGTTTTTTTCCAGTTCTGTGAAGAAAGTCATTGGTAGCTTGATGGGGATAGCATTGAATCTGTAAATTACTTTGGGCAGTATGGCCATTTTCACGATATTTATTCTTCCTAACCATGAACATGGAATGTTTCTCCATCTGTTTGTGTCCTCTCTTATTTCTTTGAGCAGTGGTTTGTAGTTCTCCTTGAAGAGGTCCTTTACATTCTTTGTTAGTTGTATTCCTGGTTCAAGTAATTCTTCTGTCTCAGCCTCCCAAGTAGCTAGGACTCAGGCATGCTCCACCATGCCAAGCTAATTTTTGTATTTTTCATAGAGACAGGGTTTCACCTTGTTGGCCAGGCTTGTCTCCAACTCCTGACCTCAGGTGATCCACCTGCCTCAGCCTCCCAAAGTGCTGGGTTTACAGGTGTGAGCCACTGCACATAGTCACAAAAATATTTTTAAATAGATTAAATACAGAATATCAAGAGAATAAAAATATGGGATTTTTTTTTTTTGGATGGAGTCTTGCTCGGTCATGTCTGGTGACAAAGCAAGACCATCTCAAAAAAAAAAAGTAGAAAAAAAATTTTTCTATAATTTAAAGAATTTCATGAAGAAAGTAGAATTAATGATTATGCTGTATCTGCATTTTTCATCTAATTTTTATTATTGTCAGTTAATTAAAAATGGATAACTTTTTAATGTTTAAAATGAAAAATCTTTTATAAGCATAAACCATTCTATAACTTTATTTTATTTGCTGTTAACTTCTATTTCATAATTTTTCTGTCATTTATAATTAGTGTTAGTCATTGGGTTATTAAGGGCCCTCCAGAGGAATAGAACCAATTAGATATGTGAATATACAAAGAGAAAGGCTTATTATAGAAATTCCTCATTTTAAGAAATTGGTTCTATGATTGTGGGAACCTGGTAAGTACAAAATCTGTAGGGCAGGGTAGCAGGCTGAGAACCAGGAAAGAGAGAATATTGCAGCTCAAGTTCAAAGACACTCTGGAGGTAGAATTCCCTCTTCCTCTGAGGATCTCAGCCTTTTTCTCTTGAGGCCTGCAACAGATTGGATAAGGTCCATCTGCCTTATGGAAAGCAATCGGCTTTACTCAAAGGCTATTGAGTTAAGTAATAATCTTACCTAAAAAGTACCTCCATGAGAACATCTAGGCTAGTATTTCATTGGATATCTGTGTACCATGTCTTAGCCAAGTTGACACATAGCATAACCATTAAGTCATACATATTCACTAATGTGTAAATTATAGTTATAATACATATGTATGATTTCAAAGCCTTGTTCAAAATATATTTTAAAAGTTCCCAAGTATTTCTTGAATTTTGAATTAAGTATTTTAAGAAGATTATTTATTCCTGACAGAGACTTCTGTGTAATGTATTGGTTAATTTCAAAATTTCAACTGATTAAAACTATTGAATTTAGGCAACTCTTAATCGACTAGTCTCAAGGTTTCTGGCTTGTCTTGTCATGATAACAGTCAACTGGATAGATTATAAAATTCTCAACAGAGGTAAACAATACTGTAGAGGAGATTTCTGCTATTTATTGTTGCTTTTAAATTTCCATGAAAAAATATGTCATTTGAGATAGAAATGTTAGACAGTATTTTTGTGCTAACTCTTTATACTTTCCTTATAATAGAACTTTATGTCCATACACTTTGCCATGTGCCTTGCAGTAGAGTAGATAGAGAATATATCTCCTCATTGACACTGAGCTGGGCTACGTGCCTTGCTTTGGGTGATGGAATGTGCACTGGTTTGCAGCTAAGAGCTACAGTTGTATGATTTGGTTTACCCTCTTATGCTTCCTTTGTTTGAAACTAGGAGAGAATGTAATAATCTTATATATAATCTTACCTAAAAAGTACCTCCATAAGAACAGCTAGGCTAGTATTTCATTGGATGTCTGTGTACCATGTCTTAGCCAAGTTGACACATAGAATAACCATTAAGTCATACATGTTCACTAACGTATAAATTATAGTTATAATACATGTGCATGATTTCAAAGCCTTGTTCAAAATATATTTTAAAAGTTCCCAAATATTTCTTGAGTTTTGAATTAAGTATTTTAAGAAGATTATTTATTCCAGAGAGACTCCTATGTAATGTATGAGTTAATTTCAAAATTTCAACTATTTTCAATAGTCTCTGTTTCAGGTTGAGAAAATATGAAGAACAGACCTAAACTGGACCTATGACATATGAATAAGAAAATTCATTATTTTTTTAAATTATTAAAATTTGGGAGTTGTTTCTTACACAATAACTTTATAAGAGCTGCGTAATATTGTAGGAAAAGAACCAATTTCATGTCACTGTCACTTTAATTCACTGATGTCACATTTTATCCACTTATTTCACAAATATGTGTTAAGTGACTACTCCATGCCTGGGATATCCATGGGAAGTATTAGTACTTTTCTACTGCCAGGGATATGTCTTCTCCTCTTTCATATAGGGTACAAGAAATCTATTTTTCTAGTTTCCAATTTATTTTGAATCCAGGTAGAGCTGCTATTGAAGAAAATAAATCATCATATTATTTTTCCAAAATAATGTTTTAGTCACTCCATTCTCTAAAGGAAGAAAATCAGATACAGAATATGATGCTTTGTGATTAACAAAGTGACAATGGAATTTTAAACCTTTTATATATAAATGAAATTATAGATTGTGGGTAAGGACAGGTCAGGATAGGCCCCAGTGACAAATGGTGGTCTACAAAAGCAAAGATTTTTCTCACTGGTGCTATGGTACTTTATGGCTCTTCATATTGTTTTTTCTCTGGGCCTCAGGTTGGTGAAAAATTCATATATAAAACATTGAAAAATTCATAACAAAGGGAAAATACATGCTCAAAAAGCTTCTGTTTGAACTAGAGTTTGGTCATTTCATTTCTCATTTTGTTGCTTGATTGTGTCATCAGTAGTTTATAAAATTATAATCCTCCCCCAGGGAGGGCAGAAAACAATTGTTAATTATAATAGATTTTTTTCCATGAAAAAACAAGTATAATGTTTAACCTTATAATTAATAGTTAATTTCCATGGGAGGAGGCTTTTCAGCTTTTGAGGTCTACATGCCCTCAAGGAAATTCTTCAAAAACATCCAAGATATTTTATGATGAGGAGATTATAAAACAGGTATAAATCTGATACAAGTCTTAATCTAACAAGAAACAGAGTGCATATTCCTAATAACTCTAGGTCACATCCTCCTAAACATTCCCAAATTGTGTCTTTATCGGTGAGTAGTCCAGAATTTTGCTTCCTGCAATGTATCTGAGTCCACAATTTTCTGCCAATTTTTCATTAACATTTGCTAATAAGATCCCTTATTAAGCTCTCTGGTATAAGCATAATTTTTATTATATAGTACTGAATTAAAGAATATGGAACTTACAGGTTTTCTATTTTGACATTAAAGATTATAAGGATTCTATATTTTTATCTTCTCAATAAAGCAACTAGTGAAATATGTGGCATAAAATAAAACTAAGAAAATCCCTCATCTCTGCCTACAATTCTACTTCCAACTGCTTTTAAGAATCATTTAACTTTTATAAAACCTAAAACTAAGGCTTTACCATTTATAAAGCACTTTTCAAAAAATTCAATTAATTCTCAATACAATCCTATGCAATATGTATTACTACTTTAGTTTCTTTATGGATGGAATATATTGTGACTACAAAAGTTAAATAACTTTTGAAACGTCAAATACCTTAGCAACTATTTGCTAAGGGGACCTTTGGTCAAAATCCTATATGCTTCCCAGCACACCTGTTATAATGCCTAAAATTTGTTTTAAAACACTTCAGTACTGTTATTGTGATAGTATGTGCGTGACAGTTATTTAAATTTTAGCTGTAGATGTGATTATGTGATACTATCAGGGCTTTAGAGTCTAAGGGTAGTCTGCTAGCAGTGTGATAAAGGGCCAGGCTTCTGCCATTTCTAATCAACAGCTGATACTTTACTAAATGAACAGTAGATATTAAAAAATGAGGTTTTATTGGTAAGATTAATCTTATTAGATATCATAATTTATTTTTAAAAGGGATCTTATTTATGAAAGCGAAGATATTGAAGACATGCAGATCGACCAACTCACCCTTGCTTGTTCTGTGAACTCCTCTGGGATGAGACCTGTGATCTTGATACCCCAATTGGTCTGTATCTAGTTATTAATTTCAGCAAGATTTCTGGATTGCATAATGCCAGATGGAGTCTTTGTCTCATAAATTTTGCTGTGTCTTCTTTAAAATGATCTTAAATGGTTAGAACCCCGAAAGGACAGAGATTTGGAAATTTTTCAAATGTAGACAACAGGTGGTACAAACCCATTCTGTGCCAGCATTGCTAATAAATAGTAATCTATAATGTCTGTATGAGGGGCAGAATTGAGGAATAATATATGCTGTGTTTTATTTATAACCTGACAGCTCAGTTATGGAGCTTAGCAAACACTAGACCCCTTAGATTTTTCTGGTGGCTACTTTTATCTACGACCAAATTAACCTAGGTCAGTTCTCAATCACACTATGTACCTTCTCAACACTGTGCAGCATTTCTTTCTGAATGCTGTTCTCTGAAATCTGAGTTTACCTGTGTGCTAATATTGAGGACAGTGACTCAGAGCATTATTTTTCTAGGGCCCTAAAATTCTCTGGATAAGTATCTGAATTCTGAACATAATAGTGTAAGCTAGAAATTAACTCCTTAAGAGTATTGCTTCAGACATCTCTGCAGCACCCTTATTTTTTCTATACAGCTATGTAGAATGAGAAGATTCCTACTGCAATTTTAAAAATTAATGTTACTTATAGGCAGCCAGCACACAATAAAATATTGAGACTTGGTAATAAAACAAGTGCTTAGCAATTATACAAAGCCCATCTTTCGACAGCTTTACAAATACCAGCTAATTAAATTTTTTTAAAGACAATTTATTTATAATACAACAAACATATGGTGGAAATAAGAAAACAAAACATAGCCATAGAAAATAACACTCAAATCAAATGCTAATAGACTGAATTTTTCCTTCTTATAGGATACATGCCCCACAGTCCTCAATACTTTTTATTATTGTCTCAAGAAAACTGGATAAATTTATTCTGAGCATCACAGACTTGAAAGTCATTGCTACCATGCCTTTGAGAATGCCTTTGGTTATCATAGGCATTATCTCAAAGAAAAATAATTCTTTAACTGTTATTGTAAATGCAATTTTGAATTTAAAAAATTAAGTTGCATTGATATTAAAATTAAACACGCAAAGTAATTCTCCTTTTGTTTTCACCTTCAATGCTTTGATGCTCCAGTTACCACCATTTTTTATCTTTCTTGTTGTGCTTTCCTAACTGGCGCTATTATTTTGATGCTGAGTCTGTTAATAGCAGGAAATAATTAGCCAATTTTGTAGCCCGAATCAATATTTCACATTTGTGTGCTTCTTTTGGTGCTTGAAATCAGGTCTATGATAGGGATTTAGAAATTTTGATTTGGCCTTGTAACCTTGATTGCTAATTACTGAGTCAGTAAGTCCCAGGAGCTGTATGGATGGAGTAGGTGGTAGTATCATATTTTTGGCATTTTATGGTAGAGTCTAAGAAACTTATCTTATTTTTCCTTTTTCAAGACTTTTTGTCTTCCTACTATTATTACCCTCTCTTAAAACCTATTGGGGTAGACTTGCCGATATAAATTAGAAGGGATGAACTTGCCTTATCACCTGTAAGACAAAACTCAAACCGCCTTAGCATGATATAGAAGATACCTTAGGACCTTCCTTTTCTTATTCCTATTGCTTATCCAGTCTAACCCCTCAATGCTATACAACGTGGATCTGAAACTCTAGTTATAGAAGGAGTTCTGATGCTATTTTGTGTCTTGATTCTTTAGCACAGCTTGCTTCTACGCATAAGGTCAACTTTTTTTTGCACCTGGCAAACTCCTAATCTTTCAAGGTGACCTTGAATGTCTACTTTAACATTACCTGCTCAGGGAAATAATTATAAAGCTTATCAGGTAGATTTTATGATGCTCTTCTCTGGGTCACATATCATCTTGAACAAACTTCCCTTACCTTTCTGTCTGGATTACCTTCCTCGTTTATCTACTAGTCATTGAGCTCTCTAATGACAAATGTTGTGTTTTATTTTATTTTGCTTATCTTTTATCACTTCTAGTGACTGGGATTGGTCTTGAGAGGGAACGAAAGCTCAGTCTATTCTCCCAGTCCCAGGGATGGATTCATTGTCCTGCCTCCTTTCTCCTTATTTGTGAGGGAAGAGTGTCATTTATCTAATTGGTCAGATACAGCATGATGACCAGCCACATTAGGTAGTGGGCATGGTCATGGCAGGTTCTCTTTTCTGCTTTTTCTTGTCATGCAACTGGAGCAGTAAGTGGGCCAGAGCCCTTCTTTGCACTGTAAGCCTGCTAACTTCTTTCAATTTTTGGTCATCCTTTCCACAGTATCAATAATCTGGAGCACAGTGAGACTGGATTTTGGAGGTAGATATAAAACACTTATTAAATTTACAGTTTAGAAGGATCTCCAAGAATTCCCTTTCTTTTTTTTTTTTTAAGTAATTTATTTATTTTACTTTAGGTGCATACCATATCTGGCATTTCTCCCCATGTTATTCCTCCCCACCCTCCCCTCCCTCCCCACCCCCCATTGTGTCTCTCCTACCCCCTCCAACTGTCCCCTGTGTGTGATGCTCTCCTCCCTGAATCCACATGTTCTCGTTGTTCAACACCCACCTATGAGTGAGAACATACGGTACTTGGCTTTCTGTTCTTGGGTCAGTTTGCTGAGAATGATGGTTTCCAGGTTCATCCAAGTCCCTACAAAGGACACGAACTCGTCGTTTTTTATGACTGCATGGTATTCCATGGTGTATGTGTGCCACATTTTCGTTGTCCAGTCTATCATTGATGGGCATTTGAGTTGGTTCCAGGTCTTTGCTATTGTACACAGGGCTGCAATGAATATATATGTGCATGTGTCTTTATAGTAGAACGATTTATAGTTCTTTGGGTATATACCCAATAGTGGGATTGCTGGGTCAAATGGAATTTCTATTTCTAGATCCTTGAGAAATCACCACACTGTCTTCAACAATGGTTGAACAAGTTTACACTTCCACCAACTGTGTAAGAGTGTTCCTATTTCTCCACATCCTCTCCAGCATCTGTTGTCTCCCGATATTTTAGTGATCGCCATTCTAACTGGCATGAGATGATATCTCAGTGTGGTTTTGATTTGCATTTCTCTAATGACCAGTGATGATGAGCATTTTTTCATATGTTTGTTGGCCTCGTATATGTCCTCTTTTGAAAAGTGTCTGTTCATATCCTTTGCCCACTTTTGAATGGGGTTGTTTGTTTTTTCTTGTATATCTGTTTTAGTTCTTTGTAGATTCTGGATATTAGCCCTTTGTCAGATGGGTAGATTGCAAGAATTTTTTTGCCAGTCTGTGTCTTTTGATTGGGGCATTTAGGCCATTTACATTCAATGTTAATATTGTTATGTATGAATTTGATCCTGCCATTTTGTTACTGGTTGTTTTTTTTCTCATTAGTTGACTCATTTTCTTCATTGCATTTTTGGTCTTTGCCAACTGGTTTGCTTTTGCAGTGACTGGTACTTGTTCCTTTCCATGCTTAGTGTTTCTTTCAGGAGCTCTTGTAGGGCAGGTCTGATGGTGACAAAAATCTCTCAATAATTGCTTGTCCATAAAGGATTTTATTTCTCCTTCACTTATGAAGCTTAGTTTGGCTGGATATGAGATTCTGGGTTGAAAGTTCTTTTCTTGAAGGATGTTGAATATTGGCCCCCACTCTCTTCTGGCTTGTAGAGTTTCTGCCGAGAGATCTGCTGTGAGTCTGATTGGCTTCCCTCTGTGGGTGACCTGACCTTTCTCTCTGGCTGCCCTTAGCATTTTTTCCTTTATTTCAACCCTGGTAAATCTGACAATTATGTGCCTTGAGGTTGCTCTTCTTGAGGAATACCTTTGTGGAGTTCTCTGTATTTCTTAAATTTGAAATTTGGACTGCCTTGCTAGGCTTGGGAAGTTCTCCTGGATAATATCCTGGAGTGTGTTTTCTAGCTTGGATTCATTCTCCGCATCATATTCAGGTACACCAATCAAGCATAGATTAGGTTTTTTCACATAATCCCATATTTCTTGGAGGCTTTGTTCATTTCTTTTCACTCTTTTTTCTCTTGTATTGCCTTCTCTTTTTACTTCATCGAGTTGATCTTCAATCTCTGGTATCCTTTCCTCTGCTTGATCAATTTGGCTATTGAAACTTGTGTTTGCTTCACATAGTTCTCGTGCTGTGTTCTTCAACTCCATCAAGTCGTTTATGTTCTTCCCTAAGCTGGTAATTCTAGTTAGCATTTCATCTAACCTTTTTTCAAGGTTTTTGGTTTCTTTCCATTGAGTTAGAACATGTTCCTTTAGCTCTGAGAAGTTTGTTATTATTCACTTTCTGAATCCTGTTTCTGTCAATTCTTCACACTCCTTCTTGGTCAAGTTGTGATCCTGTGTTGTTGAGGAGTTGTGATTCTTTGAAGGAGAAGAGATGTTCTGGTCTGTGGTGGTTTCATCTTTTTTGCTGTGTTCTTTTTCCCATCTTTGTGGATTTAACTGGCTGTGGGGTCGGAAGGCTGCTTGATGAGGTTGCTTGTCTGCCTGTGGGGATGCTACTGGGTTTCTAGGGACTTCTTCAGGTTACTAGGCAAGCTTCCTGTGTCTTTTTTGTTTATGCTGGGAGATTAGGCCTGCCTCTTTCGCTGACCTGTAGGCCCTGCTGGGTTGCCAAGAATGCTGTTCCTTTGCTACGTAGGCTTCCTGTGTTTTTTGTTAAAACATGTAGCCCAGTCCCACCCCTCTAGCGGTGGGTTGTGCCCTTCCTCCACTGGGCTGGATCATTCAGGGTTCCTCTCAGACTGTGACATTGGCTACACAACCCACTAGACTCAGAGCTTCAGCCCTCTAGGGTTTGTGGGGGAGGTTAGGGACCCGCCCAGCCGCAGCCGGCAGTCTCCCCCTTTCAGCTTTCTCTCTCTGGTCATGGGGTAGTGGCTACCCAGCTGCTCCCACTTATAGCTCCCTCTCTTTCTGGGCGGGAGAAGGGGGCGATAGCTCAGTCTGCCGACTCTTACTCAACTCCACACTTGTAATTCCCGGCACTTGACTGGCAAAGATCCCTGTTCTGTGTATTGCTGAGGCTTTTGGGGAAGCGCTGTATCTGGACTGGAGTGCCAGAGGTAGAGCCTCCGACTTGCTAGTCAGATGCACTTTCTGGGTGAAGCAGCACCCCTCCCCGCCTCAGTCTGCCCTGAGTGGGCTTTGCTTACCCTTGGACCAGACCCGTTGAAATGCACCTGGTACCTTGGTTGGAGCTAGGAGATCTCTGGGTTTCTGCATCTCTTTCACTGGGTGTTGTGCCCTGGAATTGTGTCTAATCCACCATCTTGGATCCTCCCCCAGAATTCCCTTTCTTGACCGTTCAGAGCTCCATCAGTCTAGGCTCTCTGCTGTGTGCTGTCCACTCACAGGGGTAGAACATGTTTTGGCTCCCATTATTTGTGAGTCTACTACTAGTTAGGAAATTTCAAAGACCATAAGTTTGTTCTAGAAAGCTGATAAGTCTTAGCAACAGGGTAGTGAACCTCATGGCCCACATGGCCTCCAAGGAGTAAGACCCCCAGACCACCAGCCGCAGCATGAGCTCAAGAGGGAAAAAAATGTCCTCGCTGCTGGGGAGTCCCTGCCACACTCAGTCTCCCACCACACTGAGAATCTCCCCTCCTCACAGTTGCATGCAGATTCCTGAAGAGGGAGGGACCAAGGGAGCCCTGCCTTGTCCTGTACCATGAATAAAGTCCCTTGTGCTCAGCCAAAAAAAAAAAAAAAAAAAAAAAAAAGTCATAGTATATTAAAGAAGTTCTCACAGTGGCAGAGGGAAGATAATAGCTGTTGGAGGAAAAAATGACAACTTGAATAGAAAAATAGTAACACTTAATAAGATTCAAATGAAGACTCATAGAAATAACTTTTTTAAATTAAAAAAAAATCAAAAACATGATTCCAAACTGAGCAATTTTGTAAGTAAACCAAAAAAAGTATGGCCTCAGTTGAGACCTGAATTAGTATCCTAGAAGATCAAAGAAAACTCATAGCAAACATTTTTAAATGGAGATATTGATGAAAAAGATAAAAGATTCTAAGGATAGATCCAGGATATAACATGCCAATAACAGAATTTCCAGAAAAGGAAAAGGAACAGATGTAGGGGTTATGCTAATTTAACATTCATTCAACAAAAATATCCCTGGGATAACAGAAGATTTAATTTTATAAATTTAAAAGAGGTACTGATTTCCTAGGACGAGTGATAAAAAAGGCCATGGATTTAGGCATAAATATTTCTAAATTTAAAGATAAAGGGAAGCAGCTCTTAAAGGCTCAAAAAGAAAAAAATCAAAGTATGGACAAAAGTAAAATAAACTAGAAAATGGTGAGATTAAATACAAATGAGTAATACATGTGAGTTAAAACCCCAGAAAATTATACCTGGTCAATGTATTAACACGTAAGAGCAAGATAGATAGGCAGAAATTAGACAGACAGACATACAAATAGGTAGATACACAGATAGATAGATACAGAGATAATTGAGAATTTAAAATATGTGTCCACTTACCTAGGGCAATAAAATATAATTTATCATTTCAACTGATAGTGAAAGGTGACACTATTAATAATTACACTATAGCAACAAGCATAACCTAGGACTTTCTAGGAAAATTTATCATTCTAACTGAATGTGAAAGATAACACTATCAATAATTCACACCAAAGCAATAGAACTTCCTAGGAAAATGAGGATGAATGACCTCTACCCTTGTACTACATTTGAGAACAGTTTTGAAAAACTTGAATCATTAAACAAATACTAGAAGACACAAGTAAGAACTCAAGACAGAAAAAAAATGAATTGGGGAGAAAACAAATGATAAGCGATAAAGCTTACAGCTAAATGTAAATGAGTAATGACAGATCATTTGGAGATAGCAACGTGATATTAAATAAAGGTTTCTGAAAAACAAGAAACACATTCCAGATATATTCTATTAATAATTCAGAAATAAGAATAATAAAATTTGTCAGGAAAAGTTGGGGTAAGAGCAGGAAAAAGAGGGGGTGTAAAGCACTTTAATCACTTCATTTGGAGGGAGAGCTAGTATAAGAGAGTAGTGAAAGTGTTCTTATGGTCTTAGTTTATTAAAGAGAGTGTAAGAGAAGCAGTGAAATAGATTACAGAAAATTAGGCAAATTCACAGTTAAGGCACAGTCCTCTGAAACTTCTAAGTCTTCCCAGACTTCTGACACAAGCCACAAATTCAGGCTTCCTGAGAGCTATGCTAGAAAAACTCACAAAACTCAGGAAAGCACTGTACCTAAGATTGTAGTTTTATTATAGCAAAAGGATACAAATCAGAACCAGCCATAGGAAAGGACACATAGGGCAGAAATTGGCACTACAAGGGCCCTGAACACAAAGATTCCATGTTCTCAGGGATGTGTTATCCTCCCAGAGTTGGTGTATGGAGATACATAATAGAGAACATTGGCAACCCAAGCAGCTTTGGTGTCCAGAGTTTCAAGCCTGAGGCCTGATCAAGCAGGTGTGATTGAGCGTGTTACTGTTCATGTGGTTGAACTGAATCTCTCCTGCTACCACCTTCCCTGGAGGGGAATAGGCTGATATCATGTGGCTGCAAGTGCCAAACCTCTAATCACATGGTTGCTTTTTCTGGTGTGGCCAGCCCCTATCCTAAGTCATCTTATTTGCATACACTATCTAAGGGGCCTGACAGAAGTCATCTAATTAGCATAAATGATTAAATGTGGTCAAAAAGGCCCCCTGAACAACAAAGTCATTCCTACTACTTAAGAAATTGCAAGGGTTGCAGGTTACCCCAAAGAAACTGGGTACAAAGGCCCAGTCTCTCTTTGGGCAGAAACATATTTTGTTATTACAAAAGAGCATCTTTGTGTAGGAATTAAGGTAATTATTTTAGTTTCTATTCTAGAAGTTACGTACCTAAAAAAGGAATAGAAATATATAGCATGACTTGTAAATTATCCAGGGGGAAAAGTAATTGAATTGCTTAGCTAAATCAGCAAAAATAAGGACATGTTAAAATATAAACTATTGGCTAATGGATGAAAAGGACAGTAATTTTTCACCTTGCAAGTCACTCCCTGGAAAGTGAGGGTTCTATCTGCTCATTTATTCTTTTCTCCATCCTATTTGCTGAAATATGGATGTGGTAGAAGAAGATGAACTATTTTTGAATACAAGATGGACACTGAATTGATAAGATAGACACCCTGGATTTTAACATTATTGACCGATCTACTCAACAGCTGACCACTTACCTTCACGTTTGTGAGATAAAAATAACTGTCTTATTTTTAGAGGAGCCCAACCTGTATCCTAACTAGTATAGCTAGGCAAAGAGATACTAAGGAATTGCTATAAATAGATAACCATAATGGAAATAATAATGCCAGAAAAGGTGGCATTTAATGTTACCAGGACAAAAAATGGCTAACATAGATCATTGTGTGATGATAAGAAGCAAAATTCAATATGATGGCATAATAGTCATGAACTATTTCAAACAACAAAGCACTTAACTACCTAAGGAAACACTGTTAAAAATATAAAAACTTTAAAAAGAATTGTGAATTTATAACAGAAGACCTTAACGGTGTAATCAGTAAGTTTGATTTAAGGAATATATATACATTTTTTTCAAGGCATAGTTCCTAATTTTCAACCAATCAAATTAAAAACAAATAATTTAAGGGTGTTAAAAAGTCCTAGCAGTTTGAAAGATGCTGATAAGTAATGGATTAAAAAGAAACATCAAAACTGATATTAAAAATTATGTAGCAAGAAAGAAAAGGAGAGTATCTTATATCAAAACATGTAAGAAATACGATTAAGAAAATGGTTAGCCTTGAGTGCCTTTGTTTTCCAAACAAGATGAAAAATAAAAGAACTTGGTATTTATCATAAGAAATTAGACATATATAATAAACAACAATAATTTGGAGGGATGTACTTAAGGGGAAAAATGACAATGTATTGGGAAAATAGTGGAAAATGATTTTTAAATCTGAAAGCTGATATGTGAAAAATAATTTTTATTAATTTGTACATATTCTATGAGCTTAGAGACTTTATAGCAGACAAATCATAATGTGGGTTAAATGTTGTTTCCATGACAGAATGGTTTCAATTTTATTTGAAATCTTCTAAGTTTTTATTGTGATAACTTTGAAAAACATTAACAATGAAAATGAACCTTGTGATAAGCAAAAGCCATCTGAAGGCTAAATTCACTCTGTGTGTCACTGGTTTGTGACTTCTAATATATAAGATTCCTTGGTGTGACATTCCCAATTTTTAGCATGCTGTCTGTCAAATATGTCAGGTAAACTATGAACAACACTTTCATGAAAAACAATCAGCCTCTTTTGAGTTTGTTACTTTTCTTCCTGGTATGCCTCTGTTAATAGTACTCAGAACTCAGTTATTTGTTTTTATTTCAGGGAGAACAGAATTGTACTGACTTTAGAAGTCAGAGAAGTAAAATTCTTTTAAAAATGGTCATTTCGTAATTAAACTGATGAACAAGGACAATTTTACTTGATGATTGCCACATCTATAACCCCTAATAATATTTTCAATCATTTTTGCGGGGTTAACAAGCCACGATCTACTCTGTACATGTCATAAGATGCTCAATAGTTTAATTTAACTATGCTTTCTCTTTTTAACCAAAGATAATCATGGAAAAACAGAGATGAGTATGTATTCTGATTTATTTCAGACAAGCAGAATAGAGTCAGCATTCACTTCTCATGGCTTTCAAGCCAATGACATTCATCTTCCTCATGAATTCTGGATAGATTCAGAATTGCCAAGGATCAGACCATAACAGATTATTTAGAAATGTGGATTAGTCATACAAATCTTTTTGAATCAGTTCCATGAAGATGATAAGTGGCTAAAGCCATGGTGCCAAAGAAAAGAAAAGAACAAAGTACAATCTGTGAACAAAAATGCAGGCCATTTGGCTTCAGTGTAGCAGTATCCTAGTGTTTTGCCAGAGGAGAGGAAGGGCTTGGAAGGTAAATAATGAGTCCAGAGATTCAGGTCCCATCTGTTCAGACAGGCTGAAGCTTGCTGTGTGACAGTGTTTGTGCTGGGCATTGATTGATATCATCTCAATTGGCTCTTGACATGAGAGGCAGTTGAGGATGTCTGAATTAGAAATTGGTCCTGGGATCCTGAACATGAGCCAAGAGTAGTAGTTACAAAATGAAAAATAAAAAAAATAAAAATAAAAATAAAACTATAGTAAAACAAAGCAACTGTCCTCTCATTAGTGCCTACTCCCCTGTGAAAAGAGAAGAGAAGAGAAAGGAAGTAAGACAAAGAAAAGGAAATGATAAAAAGAAGAAAAAGGAAAGAAAAAAGTATAATGGAATTTGAGGCTGGGAAATGACAAATTATCACCTGCCTATTTACAGTGAATAATCATTTACATATACTTGTTCCTTATGTTTCTTTCTGTCACGCATATTTCTTTTATTTCTATTGTTCTTAAATGTTAATTAATTTTCTTTGACATAATAAATAAATTTATATTCAGTTTTGACAGATTCCGATAATTTATGAAATTTTCTTTACTTCATGTTTATATTGTTAATGCCCTCTTTGTAATCACACTATGTAACATATACTACAATTACTTATTTCTGTTAATTTTAAAGTATTTCCACATTTATGATACTTTAAAGACATCATTTTAACAATTGTATAATGTTCACTACATCAATGTGCAGTAATTTAATCAATTATTTTTTGTTATAAAGAAGGTTTCCAACTTTTCAGTATTTTAAATAAATTTGTGATGAATGTGAGTTTACATATGTGTCAAATTTTTTATGTCACTCAGATTATTTTCTTTGGCCGAATCCTTAAGAGAAATCGCTAGATAAAACATTGACATTTTAAGTTGTTTAGATGTATGTTGCTCATTTGCTTCTTCCAAATATCTATAATATCGGACATTACAATGGAAGAATCTAATCACACCCAGCAACTATGCGTAATCTCATTGTGTTTTTTTTCCCTGTTTTTGTTGTTGTTGTTGTTTTCATTCCTGTTCTTGTTTTATTTGTAATAATGTGACAGATAACATAGTATCTCATTCTTATCTTAGTTTACATTTGTGTAATTACTTGTGAGATCGAATAAGGTATAATATTGTTCCATATAGTTCTTAATCCGTGGTTAACTGTTTGATTACGTGTTTGTCCAAGTTTTGTTTTGTGTGCGTCTTAGCACATCAGGTACTGCAATCAGACCTATCCAATCTCTGCCCCCTATAAATTGTTTGATCTTTGACAATTTTCTTAATTACTCTTATCTCAATTTGTTTACAAATTAAGTGGGAACAATATTGATATGGTATTAATTTCTTGATTCATGATTTTATATTTCTCATCTGAATTCCAGATTATTATATTCAATTATTTCATAGAGATATTCTTTTTTATGTCTCAAAATTTTCTCAAGTTCAAAATAGACAACATTAAGCTCATGTTCTTAATTCTTACATTATCCTATTTCTCTCTCTCTCTCTTTTTTTTTCTTTTTATAATGATTGGCATTCCCATTCAACTATTTTTTCCCCCCATTCAACCATTTGAACAAGCCAGTAACTTAAGAGTCATCATTCTCTTTTATTTTTTGTAGTCAATACCTAATCATATCCTTTGGCAATTTAACTTCCCAGTATCTTTGCTGCATTTCACGGAATCTAAAATCCAATGAAGTGTAACATGCTCCATTATTTTCAGAAAGAAGAAATGCCACCAATTGACACATTGCTTGACTCAAGAGTCGTACATGACCAGGGCTTTTTACAAAATATTGTCATCTGTGCCATCAAGAATTTTGGCTGTGTACCTTTTCTAAGAGTGTTGTTCTGTTATCTTTTGAATTTTGCAAATATTCATGCACTTGCATGGGCAATGACGATTGAAAGACTAAATATAGCACAGAGATTTAAGAAGCATCCTGATTTCAGAGATATTAAACATGTTTTAAATGCATCTTAGAATTTTGAAATATGATGTTAATCTTTTCCTACACTGCCATCCCGATAGTACAAGCTTTACTGATTTATTGCTTAGACAACCACAGTAGTTACTGAAGTAGTAGACTTCAGTCTATCTGAATTCAGCCTTCCCATTTTCTACCCAATTCCATCTTTACCTAGCTTCTAGATAGTTTAAAAATATGATATCACTTGCACTGACTCTTTCTTGCCTTAGCTCTTCAATGGCTTCTCATTATTTTTAGAATAAAGATTACCTTCTTTTTTTTTCATTTATTTTTTATTATAAGATGGGGTTTCACCATGTTGGTCAGGCTGGTCTTGAACTCCCGACCTCAGGTGATCCAACCGCCTTGGCCTCCAAAGTGCTTGGATTACAGGCGTGAGCCACCACGCCCGGCTTTTTTTTTTTTTTTT
>PVKV010031252.1:0-21249 GCA_004027835.1 Alouatta palliata | reverse complement strand
TGACAAAAACAAGCAATGGGGAAAGGAGTCCCTGTTTAATAAATGGTGTTGGGAAAACTGGCTAGCCATGTGCAGAAAGCAGAAACTGGACCCCTTCCTGACACCTTACACTAAAATTAACTCCAGATGGATTAAAGACTTAAACATAAGACCTAACATCATAAAAACCCTAGAAGAAAATCTAGGCAAAACCATTCAGGACATAGGCGTAGGCAAGGACTTCATGACCAAAACACCAAAAGCATTGGCAACAAAAGCCAACATAGACAAATGGGACCTAATCAAACTCCACAGCTTCTGCACAGCAAAAGAAACAGTCATTAGAGTGAATCGTCAACCAACAGAATGGGAAAAAATTTTTGCAGTCTACGCACCTGACAAAGGGCTGATATCAAGAATCTACAAAGAACTAAAACAGATTTACAAGAAAAAAACAAACAAGCCCATTCAAAAGTGGGCAAAGGATATGAACAGACACTTTACAAAAGAAGACATACATGAAGCCAACAAACATATGAAAAAATGCTCATCATCACTGGTCATTAGAGAAATGCAAACCGAAACTACATTGAGATACCATCTCACACCAGTTAGAATGGCGATCATTAAAAAATCTGGAGACAACAGATGCCGGAGAGGATGTGGAGAAATAGGAATGCTTTTACACTGTTGGTGGGAGTGTAAATTAGTTCAACCATTGTGGAAGACAGTGTGGCAATTCCTCAAGGACCTAGAAATAGAAATTCCATTTGATCCAGCAATTCCATTACTAGGTATATATCCAAAGGACTATAAATCATTCTACTATAAGGACACATGCATACGAATGTTCACTGCAGCACAGTTTACAATAGCAAAGACCTGGAACCAACCCAAATGCCCATCGATGATAGACTGGACAGGGAAAATGTGGCACATATACACCATGGAATATTATGCAGCCATCAAAAGTGATAAGTTCGTGTCCTTTGTAGGGACATGGATGAACCTGGAAACCATCATTCTCAGCAAACTGACACAAGAACAGAAAATAAGACACCGCATATTCTCACTCTTAGGTGGGCGTTGAACAATGCGAACACATGGACACAGGGAAGGAAGCATCACACGCTGGGGTCTGTCGGGGGGAAAAAGGGGAGGGACAGCAGTGGGTGGGGAGTTGGGGAGGGATAGCATGGGGAGAAATGCCAGATACAGGTGATGGGGAGGAAGACAGCAAATCACACTGCCATGTGTGTACCTATGCAACAATCTTGCATGTTCTTCACATGTACCGCCAAACCTAAAATGCAATAAAAAATATATATTAAAAAAAAGAAAAAGAAAAAATTAATATCATTAAAATGTCCATATTACCCAAAGCAGTCAACTGATTCAATACAATTTCTATGTAAATATAACAGTGACATTCTGCATAGAAATAGAAAAAAATTCTAAAATTTATATTCAACTAAAAAAAAAAAAGAAAAAAGAACAGAGATGGAAAGCAATCCTGAGTACAAAGAACAAAGCTGGAGGTATCTCATTACCTGGCTTCATATTGTACTACAAAGCTGTAAAAACCATGATACTGGCATTAAAACAGATGCATAGACAAATGGAACAGAATGAAGAACCCAGAAATAAATCTATTCACTAACAACCAACTTATTTTTGATAAACGTGCCAATAATATACATTGGGGAAAAGACACCTTCTTTAATAAATGTTGCTGGGCAAACTGGACATCCATATGAAGAAGAATGTAACTAGATTTCTGTCTTTCACTACATACAAAAATTATTCAAAGTTGATTACAGATTTAAATATAAGACCTGAAAACTGAAACTAGTAAAAGAAAATACAGGGGAAAATCTATAGAACATTGTCAAATATTTTTTGCCAAGTATTTTTTGAGTAAGACATCAAAAGCATAGGTGACAAAAGCAAAGAATACACAAAAGAAAGGCTTAATGTTTGCCGATTGATTAAATAAATACATCATCCAAGTCTTCTCAAGAATAATTCTTTACATTATTAATGGTAGTGGTAATGATCATAAGAATCTTATAATTTCATTTGCCATTGAAGTTTGTAGATTCTTGCTTTCTTTGTTCTCTCTCAGTAAGATCTGAGTTCCAGAAATATATCAAAGAAAGCAAACTCTCATGACAGGAACTTGTGTGTAATTCACTAGATTGCATTTCCATAGATTTAACAACAACAAAATAATTAACTTGATTACTGCAGTAAACAGTTGGTCAACTCAGACCAGAAATATGTTATGTAATAATGGATTAAGGATACTACATGGATGAACTATATAAGTGCATACAATTGAGTAGCCTGAAGTAGGTACTTCTTTGTGTGAAGGACTAAACATTACATTCTATGGCACTGGGTCTGCTGAGGTCAATAATTATCTGTTTGCATCCTGACATGGAAACAAATGGACTGCAGCTGATAGACTCTATTTTTTTGCTTGCTGTTGGAACCTTCTATTCACACTATCTACTGTGAGGATGGGTGAAATAAGTGAGTATAAGTTCAATGAGGTACATCCAAATAACCACAGATGGCTAAACAGAGTTGCTCATCAACTAGGAGAATACTCTTTATTAGTTCCTGCGTTCAGTTTTCAGTACTCTGCCTTTTGCTTTCTTCCCATATCTGCTACGAAAAATGCATCCCTCAAGGAGTCTTTGCGGATCATACAAACAAGTGTTTCGCTTATTTAATACTCACTAAAAAAGTGAACTCTCAATATCTTTATCAACAGTAGAATGAGAATGAATTTATGACGTTTTCTAAATTTCTTAAATAATCAAAATGAAGAGACAATATCAGAGAATGGAAATAGAATATTTTGGGAGTTGGTGATCTGAAACTCAGTTACAGCTGAGTCATTCTGTTACTCTAGAAGATTCCTTTGCTTGCCGTGGGTAACAGTTTATCCATTTGTTTGTTAAGTAAGAAACCTGACCTTAATTAATATTAACGTCCTATTACAGTTGGAGTAATTTAGTTTGAAGGTTTAGGGATTTGCCTTAACTAGTAAATGGGGAGTTTGCTTGAAGAATATAGGGTTCTCGAGAGGGGTTAAGTGTAAAAAGTAAAAATTTACTTCTGATTTTTCTTGGCTTTATTTTTTCTTACAGATGTATTTTTTCTTCATGCATTTCTGTACATTATAGCTGCATTGCTATCAGATATCTTTGTTTCTGGTTTTGTATGATCTTCCAGTTTCAACATCTATAGAGATCAACTAGAACATTTGTATTCTAAATACAAATTCTCAGAAGAGACAATGCCTTTCACTCAGCTGGAGTCCATTGTGACATTCCAAATGGCCAGTCATCCTATGTCCAGGGGCCATGTGAGCTGATACAGAATAGAATGGAGAAATTGAATAACAGTGTAAAGACATCTCTTATAGCTTTGTGACACCATGTATAGTTTACACTATTTTTCTACATGAATTGTACTTTGTGTCAGGGCAAAATGCTGAAATAACCAAGATTTCTTAGGCAACAAAGTAGCAAAAATTTGGATTAAAAGCCACATCAAGATAGGTTTCTGTGTAGGGATTCTCAGCAGTGATTCTTTTCCCCTTCTGCTGAGTGCAAGAGTCAAGAGAAATATGCTTGCTTAGAAAAGTGAGGCAATCTTTGGGTTTCTTAGTTGTTGTTATTTGTTTTGTTTTGTTTTTGTTTTTGTTTTCGTTTCTGGAATGTTCTTTAGCATTTTCAACATAGCACTTTCCAATTTGGGGATTTATCTCCCAGTTTCCATGCCTAATCCATTTGAAAAAGCATAAACTCCAGGTTTCTAAAGAAACTCATAGTCTGAGAGCTGACTTTGTCTTTTACTTACTTCTGAGAGTTACTAAATTCGCTAAATTTTGGACTTTCTCACTTTGTCTAGTTGTTTCAGCTTACAGGTTTGTTCAGGGTCTCCAATAGGACATACTAGCGGAAAAAATACATTTCAGGCTATGGATTTAACTTTGAACAGCAAACCCTTCTCTGTGAAATTTTAAGAATCTCATGCTTTCATAGTAGCCTTATAGAAACGAAATGACATTGTCATTTATTCTTTCATTTATTGTGCCACGGGTCTGGCAGTGGTTTGGAAGTTGAGATAAACAGATTTTGAAGTCTTTTCAAGACTTTATAAAAATAAGGTCAGTGTCTTAATACATAGAAAAGCCAACTTTCTTGGTTCTCTCCAGAAAGAAGCATGATTATAATGCAGTGTTGGTTGTTTATTTCTTCATCATTGGCAAACAAAGAAGGAAGTATGCAGATGAAGTAAACACGCTGTTTCTACACACCTTACATTGTCAGGTTTGGCACCTCCTTTTGCTCATATGGTTTATTCTGCTTGCCTGTTTTAAGGAGGCTATATTAACTTCTGAAAATATGATTAATGATAGTTGCATACGCAATATTTGGACTCTAAACTGGTTAATGTTCTAATGCTTTGTCAAATCTCTTTGTAATATTTGGATTATAGCCATGAAAATGAAAGAGAAGGAGATAGAGAAATTTGCAGGCTCTAAAATCAGAGACTAGCAAATGCTAATCACTGTGCAAGTTAATTGGATTTTGAAAAGAACCAAAAATGAGAATGTCAAAAGTAGATTAAGAACTGACTTAATCAGGCTAATATTAATTCCAGTCAATTTATCTAATAATTTAGCCCCTCTCTTCCTTGAGAAATGGCATCCCTGCTTATATCTGAAAGATATTCTGAATGGTAGCATATGGTACAGGCATCTGTAAGTTGCAGCTGTGAATCAAAGCTGCTGCTGCTTTGTGGCTTAGGCAAGACCACAGCTTAAATATTGATTTCTGGAACTTTGACATAACAGTAAACAAAGTGAGAAGCTGAACTTCAAGGTGCAAGGGCCAAAGCACAGGACCAACCCTCTGAGTAACCGTAAAGCAAGGTTGAATATCTTGCCTTTCTACGTCTCTTCTATCAGGAATCCAGCCCCTTATGCTCACAGTAACCTCCAGGAGTCCTTTGGCTCTCCACTCTCATCTTTCAAACCCCATCCATGCACATCCAACCTCAGGCAGACAAATTCTTTCCAACTTCTTTTCTTACAACATCAAATATTTCTCTTCCACGTTCATATCTCAGAATTTCACTCTGTGAGTTAGGAAACTGGATAACTGAAAAGTTTCAAAGTTGATTTTTAGATAATGAGCCCCTGCCTATTAAAACTTGCATTTTGTTTTTTTTTTTTTCCTGTCTTGAACATCAAACCAAAGAGTGCCCTGTTCAAAGAAGCTCTTGGGAATTACTCACCATGAATTTTATGTTTGAGTAATGGTCAAGTCACATTGACCAAATGTAATCTGTACATAAACTAGAATCATTTTCCTTGATCTGAAACTTAAAAGGATATATTTAATTATGTTCATTTCATCTTTTACAGAGATAAATATATGATGCATATCATAAAACAATTATTTAAATGTTAGGATTTTTTTGATGCCTGAGAAATGCTTGGATGAAATAGAAAATTCACTTTTGTGTGGGAATTCAGCCCTTCTCCATATACAGAGCTCATGAGTTACCCCTAGGAGAAGATGTAGGTAGAAAATAATGATGCAGGAACTAGAATATTATTTTTTTTAACTTTTATTTTCCTATTTTTATAGTTAAGTCCAAGTTTCATATACGAGTCTGGCAGTAGAATAATACATTTAGTTTTAATACTCAGTTTCATTCCTAAATAATCATTCCAGATTTTCTTCCTGACAAAGATTACTCATTCTAGCTGCTTAAATTGGAAAGATTAAAATTGCAGTGAGCAATTTTGTCTGAAAAACTAAATTCAATAGGACATTAAAATATATTGAGATTTCTGGTATCCTATAATTTTCTGAGTTTGGCATAATTGTAAACTCACATCTTAAAAAGACTGATAAAGTAATCTCATAGAAGTTGCATGTGATTGCTTCCTATTAGGGTATATTAAACGCAGGTCCTCCGCCCTTATAATTCTTTTTGATTAAAATTAAGACATGACTTACATTTGGACTAAGTGGTAGGCAGAGGTAAACCTTGCATTGAGAAGATTCTGTAGTTATTTGACATTTTCAATAATTATTTTCCTTAATTTTAGCTAACTCTAGAATCAGTCAAAAATAATAATTTAATTAAGCTCCAAGTTAGTGTCAGTGTGTGAAAGAAATAATCCAAAACTAGTTGTATGCCTTATGGAATATTCAATCAGTTAGAGCTAAATGATTTACTTTTCAAGGTAAGTCTTCTAGGAGGCCAGAGAGAAAAAATACTGAAAGTTAGAACAGGAAAGCTGTATTCAGGAGATGGGATTGTAATTGAACATAATTCAGGTGGGGAAAGAGGGAGTGGGGGAGGGGAGAGAAAGAGAGAGAAAGAGGAGATATTTAGCTAAAGAGAGCTATTTTTCAACACAAGTGAATGAGATATGACTATAATTGAACAGCTTACCACAAACTGGAGTTGTAAAGTTTCCATTACGCTTTGGCAGTCTCTGAGAAAGGGTACTATTTCCTAGTGTCCAAGTTCTCAGGTTCAGATTTATATATAAATTACAGCTTTATCATTTTGTAGTTTTGTGAAATGGATATTTACTTAATTTCCCTGTTTCACAGTTTCTCAGTCAGGAAATTGAAGAAAATAAAAGTATGTAGTATATGGGAGGCTGGAAAGATAAAGAGACCATCTAAAAACAAATCCAAAGTAACAGAAACAAAACAAAACAAAAAACTATGTGCAGTGTGCCTGGCAGGTCATCAAGATGTTATTTCACTACTTTCACTCCAGAGGTTTCCTGATTATTGTAATTATAGATTAAAGAGTGTGCCTGTAGTGTTTCTACTCTGATATCATAAATTCTGTAATTAAAAATATATCCCTATGGATTATGCCTGGCTTACTCTTTGCAATATTTATGACATAGACACATAATAGCACATACTACCTCCTTCCTTTACTGTTTTATCAATTTACTTATTGATCAAATATTTTAAGTTTCTACCATATTTTATGGTACCTCTTTACATGATTAATGAGTATAAAATGGTTGAATCACAGCTAGCTGTGCTGCGGTTGTTAGAGGATAGTTTTAGTGACATTTCCTGCAAAGCATAATAACATCTACATTTCAGCCACGTATACCACATTTACATGTGTTTAAAAGCTACACTGCTGTTTCCCACTGTAGATGCAACTTAACAATATCATTTTCTGGAAACTTCTTATCTTACATCCCGATTGTTCCCAATTTTGTTGGTAGAATCTTCATCTAGTTGCTCAAGTTAATAAAATCTGCAGTTGTTCTTAAATTTTTCCCTTTGTTTACATTATACATGTGATCTGACAAAAATCAATCTAGCTTTCTGCAACCTCAGTACAGCTACACAATCTGTTCATTTCCGTCTCCAATGCAACCACTGTGGCCATCTTCCTCCTCTCATCTGGATTGCTAAAAGCCTCATAACACACCTCTCTCTTCCTTGACTTCCTGCTGTTGACTCAATGGTTGCAAAAGAGATTCAAGAGATTCATCTAAATACAAGTAATATTACATAGCTACTCTTTTTAAACTTCACCAGTGTCCCCCTTTCCTCTCAATAAAAAATAGTTTGTGATGAAAAAAGAACAAATTATAATTGTGATTATGTGATGGTCGTTGCCAAGTAGAAGTACAAAATGCTTTAGGAGTATATAAGAGAAAAACCTTGCTAAGTCTGTCAAGTCAGGAAAGACTTACTAAAGGAAATAATGTTAAGTAGAAATCTGAAGAAGAGTAGGAACTAGCTGTACATGGTGGTCAGATAAACAAGGAAGATTACAATAGAAAAGCCTATTTCATAGTAACTAAGGCAAAAAGAAGCATGATCTGTTTGAGGAATTTAAGGAAAGTCACATTGGCTGATACAGATAGAGAGTGGCTGCTGATGTCACTGAAAATTTAACTGAGAACTTTCCTGAGGTTCTCCTCTTTGGAGCAAGTGCACCTTTTATCTAGCATTCACAATTAATAGAATCTAGAAATCAGCCAGCCATGGTGTTGTGGAGACTTCCTACCAGATTTTGTTACTGAACAACTCAGTGTGTTTATCAGTCTCCAAACTTGGATTGCCTGCAGGTGGATTGGAGCGTGAACAAGGCTTCTATGAGCCTATCTCAGTGATTCATAGGAAATATGAGAGTGGCCTGAACAAATGAAGGGTTTCTGGAGATAGAGAGACAGGAGTAGGTAGGAAATGCTTGTAAATAGCAACTTCAGGACTTGTATTGAATTGTACCAATTGTTCTCATTTATGAAATGCTGTGTTAGAGGTTTCTCTTCTGTAATGCTTTCCTCAGCTGCACTGGTGGATTAATTTGTCTTTCTGTTCTCATAGGAAATGTGTTGCTTAAATTATTTTCAGTTTGCTTTTCATCGTAAGAGTTTATATAAAATCAAGTTTAAGAGTACAGGCTTTGATAAAACTGGATCCAAATACTGAATTTGCCATTCACAAATGAGGTTGGTGAGGTTATTTCTCCTTTATTAGCCTCCGCTTCATTATTTTTGAAATGAAAACAATTCCCTCACAGGATTGCCATGATTATTTATATGATGCATATGAATTATGTAATTTCATGCCAGCCATATAGTAAATACAGAAGACATGCACACTATTACTCATATTAAGAATTTACACAGCTTTCTCCATATTAAGTTGTAAATTTCCAGAACACATGAAGACCATCTTATTTATTTATTTAAACTCAGCATGATGTCAAGACATCGCCTTCCCTATAAAGGGGCTTAATTCTGTGTGAAGTTGAACTAAATAAAAATGAATAAAGACTGGTAAACTTGAACAGAATTATGCAGGAAGTCCCAATTTACTCAATTTACTTCCTGCCTTTCTCTTCTCAGTTTACTATTTTCCCTGACCTCAGGGAGCTTTTTATCAATGACTAGCAATTACTTTTATGGTGATTTCCTATATATGGTCCCTCAAGTACATTTAAAATACCTCTGCCTTTTGAATGTCTACGCCATTTTATTAACAGCTAACCAAATTCATTTGCAATTTATTGGAGAGAGAATTTAAATAAACATGTTTTAAGTCAGATGCCTGCCTTATTTTGGGTATTTGGGGAAATAATCCTTTTTTCTGATTTGTCTCAGATAAAACAAGGAGACAGCAATCTCTATCCTATTTCTGATGAAATGTTAGCTGTATGCTCATTTTATTTAAACTCAGATATGAGTAATGGAAAGGATTCCAAAAGGTCCCGTCCTCTGCTTTCAGACAGATAGGATAAATTTTCTCCCATTTATAAATTTTATATAGTGTGATGCCCAATGATATTAAGTACCTTGTTCATAGACAGACAGCTAATAAGGGACTGGGCGATTTGTTCTTTCTCCTGCCTTCTGCTTACAGCACCACACAGTGTTTTACACCTCATGCTAAGATCAAACAAACCCCTCTGGTGTTAGAAAAATTTATCAATCTTATCCCAAGTCTATATAATAATGAATGTTATTAAGTAGAGAGACTTGCCTAGCAATGTGAATCTCTTTGAATAAAAATCCTAACATGGATTTCTCACTAAGGCCAATGTAGTCTCAAACCCATTTTATTTTTTTCTTTTTATGTCTGATTATAGAATTTTGAAATATAAAGCTTCAGCATGAAATCCCTGACATAACCTTAACTACTGCAAAACCAGAAGGCAAAGCTATAATAATTTCAGCTTTATAGTATAATCTGAAATTGAATTACTCTCATTTTATGGCAAAGTCAATACTGCTAATGGATTAGAAACATGGCTGATAAAAGTGTTGTTGAGTATATATAGACAGAGAATCTCATGAAAAATGATTTCCTGTGGTCTGTGCCACTTGAAATTTGGCACTCATCTAAAAAGAAACTTCTTGGTATGGACCACTTTAGTAATTAAATGCTTGGAAGTCTAGATAAATGAGACTAAAATGTGTGTGGTAAAGCAATTGCAAACCTTCCTCGATGTGTCCCATTTCACTGCCAAGCTACCATTGGAAGAATGGAGCCTAACCCTGAAAGGCCTACAATACCAAGGTGAAAGTCATGCCAAGAGGGTACCCATGAAATAAAAATGTTACAATTTCCTCAAGCATATTCTCAGGGCCCTTTAGGAATCTGTCAGTTGGACAATACATTGGGAATTCTGGGTGAGAAGTTAAACTCTACTATTTTTAGCTCTGCAAATTTGGGCAAATTATCCTTTATCTGGGTTTACTGTATCCACCAATAAAGAAATGGTCTACAAGAATCTGACTATTTTATGCTCAGGACTACCACATTTAAATGTTCTACATTTATGGGTGATGATTAGCTTTTGGGGACTTGCTGTAATACTGTATGTAGCTTTATCCCAAAGAAAATTTTCTCAAATTTTTTCAATAGAAAGAAAAATACCTTAAAAATTAAAACTGAAGTTTTGGAAAAGCAGATGTTCTTTATGTCCACAATTAACTGAGAACTAGTGCTGAAAGTTTTCTTTGAGAACCAATTCTAGCGATATCACACGTAAATCTATATTCTGTAAGTATGATTCAAACTTTCTGTTTAGCTATGTCTAGTTTTTTAATAATTTCACATTCATAAAAAAATTTGAGGTCATAAATATGCTATTTATAGCACCTATAGTTAGTGGTAAGAACACTGAATTCTTTATTTCAGTTTCTCATTCTAGGTGTCTTCTGTGCCACACTTCATTTTTCAGCATAAATATTTTCTATCTTCCACACTTATATAAAATTCCACCTGGTAGAATGTGATGTTCTTGCCAAAAATGTGTAACCTGAATAAAAGCATGATGAAACAATCATAGACAAATACACTCCTGTACACACACATACATACACACACAAAGCCTATATTTTTAAAAATGACATTAAAAACAATAAAAAGACTGAAAAACGTTCTAAATTAAATAAGACTATAAAGTCATGAAAACTACATGTAATAGATAGTTCTGGATTGAATCCCAAACAGAAAAAGAAAAACCTTATTAAGGATAGAACTGGAATAATTTGTGAAGGTTGAAAATAAACTATATATTAGGCTATCATAATATGTTGATGTTAACTTTTCTGAATCTAAGAGCTGTGTTGTGTTCATGTGAGAAAACTTTGCTCTTAATAGATTTATGCTCAAGTACTTAGATTGAAGGGTGATGATGTCTGCAACTTACTCTGAAGGGTTCAGCAAAACAATTCAAACAAAATTTAAAAAAGAAGAATGTGGCCAATGTTAACAATTGGAGAACCTAGGTGAACAGGAAATCATTAGACTGGTTTTGAAAAATATTTGTAGATTTAATTTTTTTTTAATCAAGGGTTTAAAAGACACTTGTTCTACAATTTTTAAAAATCCCTCCCCTTTGAAAACTATGGTGTTTTTAAATGTATTTAATTTCACATGTAAGTTTATCTAAAATGTATTTCCTTTATATTATGTATTCATTAGTAGAATGTGAATACCTTAAGGATAAAGTCACTATTTAATTCATTTTTATCCTTTTCAGTATCAATAGAGTATTTGTATATAACTTGTATTCAACTCAATAATAAATTGGTCAAATAATTCATTCAAACCAAATCTACTGATATGCACAATGTGCTAAAAAACAAGGCTAGTTTTGGAGATTACATTAACGTGTTACATAAAATTTTTCAAAGATTCCCATGTTATTTTAAACTAAACTTAATATAAATATATTCTTGTATATTCTATTCTTCCATATTTTTAAATAGTTTGAGAAAGAGCCAGGATAGGACTCCCAGGCATATCTGGCACAGTGAAAGTGAAGATATGTCAGAAAAAAATATTTTTGAGAAGCACAGAATTTGTCCTTCAACAACAGTGGGAGAGAGTATGCACAAAGACAAAAGTATGGTATTTTCAAAAGATTAGAATAGTTGAGTGTGGCAGAAACATACAAAGTAAGGAAAAGAACTCGAAAGCTGCCATGGCTGAATGAAACACATGTATGCTCGTGAATTACATTTTATGCAAAGCTAAAAGACTTGTTTTGAATTTTATGAGGATAGTTTAAAAAAATAAGCAGATACTTTGTACCATAAGAAATAAATTAAAAGGCAAACATTTAGAATGGCAGGGTGAAATTAAAATAAAGGAAACAACAAAAATCAAAGCAGTGACACTTTTAGAAGGTTGTTTCCTTAATCCAATGGAGAAATTAAGAGTGTTAGTCAGCGGTCATGGGGATGTTGAGAGGGTGGAGGATGGAATTAAAGGATATCAAGGAAATAAACTTATAGAATTTATTGATTTATTTGAGGAATAAAGGGGAAGGCAAAATAAACCAAAACATGATTCCTATTTTTTTTTTTTCTGGTTTAGGAAATTAGGTTCAGTGAAGTGCCAGTAATTGAAGAGAATAATACAAAGGAAGGAAATTCTGCTTCTGCCAATAAGAAGTCACTTATAGTGAACTAACCTTCATGCTGAAAACAACTAGAAGATCTAACATTTGGAGGCATTACAAAGTTATCAATGAAGCTAAGATTTTCAGTGTCAAGGCATGAAAAAAGTAGAGAATTCTGAGGAGGGAGGCTAATTGTTGCTGATTTTCCTTTGACTCATTAGAAAGCAGTAGTTAAAATATAAAGAAGTTGAGGGGAGAATAGCTCAGAACAATAATTACAGAAATGACGTTGAACTCTCAGTATTCTAATGGAACTTGGGGAACATAAAAGGGTTTCAGGATCTTCCAGGAAAGCAGATCCAAGGTGAATTCAAGCAGAAGGAAGATTAATTCTAGTACTAAAAAAATGACTGTAATTAACTCAATACATGGGTTTTACAGCAAATTAGAAACAAAGAAAAAAAATAATGGATTGAATGACATAGACGAAAATATGCTGATTCATTATTGCCAATTAAAAAATACTATAGAAATTCAGGAAGAAATTGAGAAGTCTAACATACATATAATTGGAACCCAAGAAAAATATGATAGTAAAAATGAGATTAAAAAAAGAACAAAAAGTGAGAGTTTTCCAAAACCAAGAAAATACATAAAGCCATAGATTTAAGAATTGCAACATACTAAAATATACATGTATTTGTTATCTACATAAAAAATTATAAATAACATCATGAAATGTTGAAAGGAAGGAACAGTATAATCTCTCAAAGAATAAGAAAAAGCTTCACTACTGAATTTTCCACACACTTTACCAAAAGAAATATTTATTCTGAAGTAAAAAAGGCAACACAGCATTTCAAAATGAGGGTTACACAGAAAATATTTTCAGTTGAGCAATAACTATGAAATTTGAGTAATGAGCCACACACACACATAAACCTCACAACCTAAAATGTACTTTAAGTAGAAGGAAGATTAATTCAGATAACAAACTTAGACATATAGGGTTGAAATGAATAGAAAAAAGGTAGGCATATTGATAGCCAGTATTAAATCATAATATTCATTGTGGGGCCCTAAATGTATAAAGAATTAAAATACATAAAATTGTCTCTGAACTTTTATTTTTGAAAAATGATTAAATGAACAATTTATATTAAATGTGAATAAAGTATATATTTTTAATATCTAAACATTAAAAAATGAGAATGTATAAATAATAAATTAATTGAGGAAGAAAATGGAACAATGAATAAATAATTAATTTTCCCAAGACAAGTCAAGATAAAAGAGGATTGTGAATATAGAACATTAAGGACAAATACAAAACAAAAAAGTAGTAAGATAGTACATTGAAACCTGCATATATTACTAATTTTTATTAAAGGCTATGGAATTGATTTAAATTGTAAGGATGGTCTGGTTAAAACAGAATCGCCTAAATGATAAAAGTGACGACAGAGAAATGTATCAAAATAGCTAAACTGATTAACATCTTACCCTTTCTTATCTTGAAGTGCTTTGATGATTAGATTGTTATTGTTGTACAGGAGAAACAAATTTAATGCAACCAATAGATAGATATTTTGTGTATATTAGTGTCACCATAATCCTGATACTATAAGAAACTTATAATAACACTGAATAAATGTCATAATAGGGTTTTATTCAGTGTTTGGAAGAATTAACCGAACTGCATATCACAGATATGTCTTTTTGTTAACAGTCCAATTCAAGATATCATCACTGTATCTTCTAGCATGCACTCCTCTTTACTCTTCAGATCTTTCCTCCCCCATGTCCCAACTGTCTGCTGCTACCTTTCCTCTCTAGATCTCTATTCCACAGCACAAATTCCTGTATACCTTTAAACTGTGCTATGAATAGTCTCTTTACCATTTTGCTTTAACTGAAAATTAACTTCTCATTGCAGTCATTTTAAGAGAACACTGCCCATTCCCCGTGTATTAATGGATTATAACATGGTAACATGAGTTATCAGATTTTCCAGCTCCAAATAACAAAAATGTGTATGTATGTGTGTGTGGTGTATCCTGAAAGTTAATGTTTCCATCCAACTATATTCAGGCCTCTGACTACTCATCATTAGCATCTATCAACCTATGTGGACATTTTCATGATTTATCAAACATGTTGACAATAAATGCAGTTTTTTCAATGTCTAGTCCCACTCTGATCCTGCAATGATTTCAGTACTTGGAAAGTTGACCTATTCAAGATTCACTCTCTCAGTTCTTTAGTATGCTCAACTTTTGTGATCTTCATCCTATAAACATAAAATACCCTATAACTTGTTATTATCTGGAATCACTGGGCTTCTATAATTTGTCATTTCCATATCACATTTTCTGATTGTAGTTTTTTAAACTAAAGTGCTCTTATTTCTTGCTTCCCACAAAATCCCATTTCTGACTATACCTTTCTACTACCTACTATAGCATTTGCGCTCACTTTATTTTCCTATAGCAAAACTATTGACTTTGCTATACTTGACTCCTTCCCTTCCTTTGCTTTCAGCCTCGTGACCCTCCTTACTTGATATCCTTAATAAGCATTGAATTTTAGTACATTCTTTTAAATTCATTACTTACAAGCAACTCAAACACCCTTGCCCATTTAAAATTTCATGGATCTCCCTACACTAAACCACACACTTAGATCAGTATAAAAATTTGCTTTATTCCAACATTTACTTGGGTATCTATTTAAAAAAAACAGCAATAAAAACAACTAGAACATGACCTCTTCACCAACTCTCAATCACCCTCAAAACCTTTTTGCTTCTTTTTTTAATTACAAAGAATATAAAGCAATTAGATAAAAACGTTCTAAATTATTTACCTCTATACAAAACTCACTGCAGTTGTGTTTACCTCCCTTTCTTATTTCTCTAGTATAACAATTTATTCAATCTATCTTAATTTATGCTCTTACATTATCTTCTGGTTTTCATAACATTGTGCCTTTTCAGGGAAAAAATTCCATTATAATTTTTTGTCTTTATTGATACTCAATCTTTTCCACATAAGTTTTCTCTGTCTTCCTCCATCAAGGATACAAATTTGCTAAAATTACCCTCAACTAAAAAAATACATATTAACCTTCTATCTAGCTAAGAAACATCGTTATTCTCTCATTGCCTTTATAGAAAAATATTCTTTTAAAAATCATCTATACTTGAAGAATGAGTTTTTTTGAATACCATTTTTTTGTATGGTATGTTAAGGCATTTTTTGTAGACTATTACCCTGGTATGTACCAGAACTGAAGCTGTGCTCAAAAGCATCATAAAATATTATTTTGTAGCAATTTTTTAAAAAATATTTTTATCCCAAGTTTCTGCAGCATTAGACAATTATAGCAACTTAGGCTCCTTGGAAAGCAGATGTAAATTATCATGTAGAGGTTTTCTTGTGATCAACACCTATGGAGTATATAAAGCAGGACTCGGTAGAGGAAAAAGTTGAGCTTTGCTACGGTCACACTGGAGGCTCAGCTAATCCTATGGAGAGTTCTAAAGCTAAGATGACTCTTCAGAGTTGTCTTGAGTTAGTGCAAAAAGGCTGGACCTGTAACCCCAGTACGCATCAGTTACGGTGTACAGAACTTTGGAAAGGAGGCAGTTCTCTTCAACCACTGCAATCCTTGTAGAGGTTTAAGAGCTCAAGGTTGTCTGCTTACCGCACTTCCACCTGCTGGACAAGTAAGTACTTCAAAGGGAATCTAGACACTACATTACAGTATTTGTCACAGCATTGTTTACCAATCCCAATTTCTTAAGAAATTTTTTTTCCGTATATTCTACAACTACATTAACATGCCTCATCAACAAAACTTGAGTATTAAAAATTGATGTTTTATTATTTCTCTCAACTGACTAAATTTTCTGCTTGGCTACTCATCTTTCCTTAGGCAATGTATGGAAGACAATGCTAAACTAAAAGGCACCTTATACTAATTGCATATCTGACTGCATTCCAAGGCTTTGTTCTGGTCATGCTTCCTTATCATAAATTCTTGACTATTTTGTTAACTCTAATGGAGCTATATCATGAAAACTCTAAAAACCTTAACACTGAACCTAGCATAATTCCCTGAAATCGACAGATATATATCCAATTTTTTATTGTGCACCTTTGTGATTGTCTTTACAGCTTCAGCTATATAAAATTGAACTCATCATCTTTCATGATAAAAATGCTTATTTATCTATATGCCCTTTTGAAATGAAATTTAGATATTAAATAGTTCATAAAGAAAAGTTAACAAATAATGACTGGATAAATTACATAAAGTAGATATACCCATTAAATGCCAACTGTGTCAAGAAATAAAATATCATCAGAACAATAGAAATCTTTCTCAGGCCTCATTCTTTCTCTCCAAAGGTTAATCATGATTTCAAGTTTTTATTTAATATTTTATGTCACAAAAGTTAACTTTTATAAGCAAAATAAACTTATACAATCCCCTTATGATTGATAATTCTTTAATTTCTATGTAGTGCCAATGAATCAACACTGACTCATGTTTAGAGTTTGTTGAGTTGAGCATATTAACCAACTCCTGGCCAGAGAGTTTTCTCAACAAATAAGGCATGTGGGTGCTCATGCCAAACCCGTAGCAGTCTTGAAGAATCATACAAAATATATTTTCTTACTTGTCTCCTCATATTTACTCCCTGAATCTAGAGATATATCCCTAGAAATTGGGATCATTGACCACCTCTCAAGTTTCTCTTTCAAAGATTCCTTCTCATCATTTACATATTCACACAAAAAGGCGTCAATTCACTATTACTTCCACAAACAAATACTTTTGAGATCCCCTACTACATAAAGGGAACGGGATAAGTCTGTAAAACGGACATTACTGTGTTCCTGAAAAGACTATAACTATTAGTACAGAAAGAAGTAGAATATATTCTCATAAATGTGATTTGATTGACTTAATTAAATAAAAATTTTACTGGACTTAGATGTGAAGTGTCAACAACAGGATTACCTGGGAAACATTACATCCTGTACTGGGCCGGGCGCAGTGGCTCACACCTGTAATCCCAGCACTTTGGGAGGCTGAGGAGGGTGGATCACATGAGGTCAGGAATTTGAGACCAGCTTGGCCAACATGGAGAAACACCATTTCTACTAAAGGTAGCAAAAAAAAAAAAAAAAAAAAAAAATTAGCTGGGCATGGTGGCAGGCCCCTGTAATCTCAGCTACTTGGGAGGCTAAGGCAGGAAAATTGCTTGCTTGAACCTGGGAGGTGGAGGTTACAGTGAGCCGAGATCGCGAGATTGCTCCATTGTACTCCAGCCTGGAAGATGAGCAAAACTCCATCTTAAAAAAGAAAAAAAAAATCCTGTACTGACCTCTGAATCAGTTCTCAATAGACTTTGGTTGAACTGAATGGCATGTTTTGCATTGTGTGCACTGCCATTTTACTGCAAAAGATAATAGTAACAAGAGAGACATAAATACATGCTCTTATATCTCAAGAATGAAGAGACATTAAGATATTACACTGATGTACATGATTCATTGACATACTTAAAGGTACTTCTTGTTTGTTGAAGTGAAAATAAAACAATAGAATTACCCTTTCCTGATAGAACAACTTGTAATTAGAATTAATGTTAAATGATTATTCATGCCTGTCCTCTCTAGTACTTCAGGCTTTGGTAGAATTTTAATAATGGAGATGTTAATATGCATTATGCTGAAAAGATTCTATTTGTAGATTGTATAGATAATAAATTTATGCCCATCAATTTGAAGTGTGAATTTAGGAAAAGCAAATCTACTAATTGGATAGATTGTCCAACTTGAAGATTTATTTTATTTCAAATTGATTACTTCTCTCAAAAGACACTGAGCTACTTGAAATAATTAAACAACCAGGCTGTTTGCTGTTATTTGGTGACCCTAGCATATTTTCATGGCATGGTGCAATAGATGAATTGATCTACCAAGCACAATTACATCTGTTCATTGGGCTTATGAAAGAGTGCTAAGAAATTTCAATAAGTAATTTCAATCTGTTCTAATAAATGGAAACTAAATCTGAAAAGCTGTTGGATTTGAGACAAGGAAAAAGAGAAACAAACAGTTTGTTTTGCAAGTTTGTCCTTTGATAGTTCTTAAATTCATCCGGTGAAATTAACAAAGCACACATCAGTCTGGCATAAATAAGTAGAAGTGAATTTTTTTCACATTGCAGAATGGTGTTATTCAAATAGGAACACAGTTTTCACATGTTGAGCAGTTGTTGCTCTTCATGCTCTCAGCAGAGTGAAAAAAATAGAGAGAGACTGCTATAAAGCAGCAAAGATTACACTATGAAGAAACGACAGATTTCCTGAATTTCATTGATGTGGTCAGGGTCATCTAGCCCAATATCTCCTCTAATGGTAACACAGATGCAGATTATTTGGGTTATCATTGAGATAAAAATGACGGTCAAGTGTCCAAGAACAAGATAGATAATGAGGTAAACATTTATGTGTTGTACTGTGTTATACAGTAGCATGAAGAAATAGAGAATATATATAAGACATATACATATGCATATATACATGAGATAGTATATACTGTACATTGTATCTCATGTATGAGAATATAGAATATATACTCATGGTACCTGACTTACTATGGTTCAATTTACAGTTTTTTAATTTTACAGATGGTGCTACAGCAATACTCATTTAGTAGAAACCATACTTTAAATTTTTTGCAGGCAGCGTGCTTGGGAGACAGGGTCTCACTCTTTCACTCAGGTAGAAATGCAGTGGTAGAATCTTGGCCCACTGCAGCCTTTACCTCCCAGGCTCAAGCAATCCTCCCACCACAGCTTCCCAGGTAGCTGGTTTACAGCCACATGATAACATACCCAGCTAATTTTTGTATTTTTGGTAGAAACGGGGTTTCACCATGTTGCCCAGGCTTGTCTCGAACTCCTGAGCTCAGGCGATCTAGTCCACCTTGGCCTCCCAAAGTGCTGGGATTACAGGCATGAGCCACTGCACCTGGCTTCAAATTTTTAATATTGATCTTTTCTCCAGCTAGGGATATGCAGTGTGGTACTTTCACACAGTCCCTCAGCATCAGCAGCAAGCACAGCTCCCAGTCACCCACATCATCAGAGATTAGACAACTGAGACTCTACAGTGTACTGTGTTTCCAGATGATTTTGTCCAACTGTAGGCTAATGTAAATATTCTGAACATAGCTGAGGTAAGATAGGCTAAACTATAATGTTCAGTAGAATAGGAATATTAAATGAATATTTTCAATTTATGATGGGTTTATTAGGGTATAATTTTATGATAAGTTGAGAAGCATCTCTATCTGTATCTGTATCTATATTGATATCTCCATGTCTATCTACATCTATATTTGAATCTATATCTATCATTCCATCATTTATATATCTGTGCTCTATCATCTATCTATCTATCTATCTATCTATATTTTGCAACACTTCCAGTTGCAAAATACAAAACAAAGCAAATTGAAACAAATACAACTAAATCGTTTAATTAATAGTTTTTCTTTGTATCTTCACTAAATAAGAAATCTGAAAGCAGGCAATCTAGGGCTAGTCCTGATGCTCAGTAATGCCTTTGGAAGCAAAGCTATTTGAAACTTTCTGCTACACTATCTTTAATGCATCATTCTTCATCCTATACTTACAACCTTTATTAGTTAAAATGGCTTAGCACATGCTATAATATTTTTAGAACCACTATACCTCAGGGGCTCAACATAACCAAAGTTTGTTTTGTTCATGCTAAATTCAATGGGCATCTAAGCGAATCTCTTTGGCAGCTCTTCACCATGCAATGACAAAACAATCCAAGCCACTTAAACCTATTAGTTCTGCCATCTCAGAATAATTCTTCCTTGTTCACCAGTGCAAAGGAAGAAAGTAACAGGAAAGTCACTGCTTCCTCCTGGAAGAGATATATGACATTTCATTGACCAAAATCAACACTAGACCAAAGAGTATATAGTTTTAGAAGTAATAGTGATGAAGGATATAGTCTGGAGTGACAATAATACATACTTTACCAGGTTATGTTACAGGATGACAGCTGTCCTTTTAGGCCAAGAGAGAGAGAGAGAGGAGAAAGAGAGAAAATAGAAATAAATCACAAATGTTTTTATGTAGTCATATTTATTTATGAGAAGCATACTACCACTAGGACAGGCATGTTATAATAGAAAACTGGGTTGTGATATTTTACACAAATAATTTTGTAAGAATATATGCCTCAGAAAGCATTATAGAAAGTGTTTGGTGGCAAATGAGCTATTTGAATTGCAAATCCTAAGGCTGAATTTTCACTTATTACCTAGCTTTTGGAAGAAGTAATCCTCACTGCACCATCACACTGAGGTATGTGTATTAATGTTGGCAGCGTTAGGATCACAACTAATGGGACTCACAAAGCTTGGAAGTGAGTCTTCTTTCTAGATATCACCATGGGCCAAAGTCATAGAATCCACTGATATATCTGTCGTGAGATGCTAGTGTCCAAGGAATCATATAAGTTGTAGAGGATCTGCAGTTTGGAAGATGGCCAGAGAAATCGCTGAATTTTAAGTGTAAATGCCTCAGAATTGTTTAGAGTCTGGTCCAACAGCAGCCCAAAGAAAAGCATGTGAATAATTTATCCAAAAGCTGTCTAACAGCCTTTAGTGACTATTAAGAGGGAACAAATTTGGCTATGCTTCTAGAATCTACAGAATGGTCAGGCTGCCTTTTTTTTTTTTTTTTTCTTCAAGAAATAGCTTTGCTTTAATG
>PVKV010031251.1:0-21250 GCA_004027835.1 Alouatta palliata | reverse complement strand
TTCTGCTATCTTTGTCCCAGAAGATTACCCACCAGATGTCAGTCTGAGCTCTCCTTTATGAGGTGACTCGTTGGATATACGGGGGTCAGGGAGCTGCTTGAGGTGACAGTATTCCTTATAGAAGCTCAAATGCTGAGCTGTGAGCTCCGTTGTTCTTTCAGAGTTGCTGGGCAGGTACGTTTAAGTCTGCTGCAGCAGAACTCATAAACCCCTTTTTTTCCCCAGGTGCTCTGTCCCGGGGAGTTAGGGCTTTATTTATGAGTTTCCCTTGTGCTGCTGCGTTTTTCTCAGGACTGCCTTGCCCAGCGATGAGGCAGCCTACTCACTGCCTGCAGAGGCTTTGCTGAGCTGGTGTGGGCTCCGCCCAGCTGCCGTGTGAACTTCCCTGTGGTCCAGTTTATACCGGTGTAGTTAGAACTGCCTCTGCAATGGCAAACTACCTCCGCAGTGGCAGACTGCCTCAGTAATGGCGGACGGCCCTCCCCCACAGAGCTGGACCGTCCCGGGTTCAGCTGTGCTTGCTGCGAAACTCTCGATCCAGAGAGTTTCCAATGGCTGTTTTTTTGTGGGGGTGGGACCAGCCGAGCCTGATCACCTGGCTCCCTGCCTCAGAGCGTCTTTTTTAGTTGAATGATCGACTGTCTCCCAGGTGTTCCAGCCGCCTGTTGAAAAGGCGCCGGGATCTGTAAGCTTTCCCGTGCGGTGACCCACTGCGCCGGCTGAAACCGCGGGCGCTGGCGTTTTTTTTGCCTGGGAAATCTCCTGGCCTGGCTGTCTGTTTCAGTCCCCTTTTTTTAATCAAATGAATGGGCGGCTCTGCCTTCCCGGAGTTCCAATTGCCAGGGAAAACGGCACCCGGACCCACGTATTTTGTATTGGGAACTGCTGCGCCGGGGTGCCGCTCCAAACAGCGGTGGCGAAAACGCCCGCGCAGGCGAAAACAGCCGAGCCGGCGAAAACAGCCGCGCCGGCCAAACCAGGTGCGCTGACGACCCGTGGGGCTCCTCCCCCTAGGAATCTCCTGGTCGGTGGGCAATAAAAATCCGTCTGGGAATGTGGCGTCCACTCACCCTTCAAGCTTTCACTGGGAGCTGCAATTCTCAGCTGCTCCTAATCGGCCGTCTTGGATCCTCTCGAGCTAGAACTTTTCTAATTATTATGTAAGTCAATTTCTTAGTAGGCTTCCCATCCATTACATTCCCAGAGCCCCCCACAATGATTAGTAACCACCAGGTATCTTTGCTTCTCAAGAAAATCCCTCCTGCCTTGTCTCTAGATGGCCCTGCCTGTCCTCTACTCTTCCAGAACCCTGTCGTTCTCAGTGACAACAGGGAGGCCAATTGCATGGCAGTGTCTCCTGCCATGACTTCCAGCCTGCAGAGGATGGGCACCACAGGACATTTACATGCATGCCACTGTTCCCCTCACCCATGCATTTCTTAATGCCTTGGTGAAGAGAAAGTCTCTGGACCAATCTAAGTGGGAGCCAAAAGAGCAAAGGTAAATGATGCTACGGGACCCACTGAGAATTGTGGCTGTGTAAGAGTGGCCATGGAAGAAATAGAGAGATGCAGCTATTGCCAGATACTCGGTGCCAGAGCAGGGAGGGAGATGGCAGAAACACAGACCTCACCTTCCTCTCACTTCCAGGCTCCATCGAGTTTCCCCCGTCACTAACCCTAACTAGAATTGTGCAGGCAGGGAAACCAGGGATGCATTCTAGAAGTGACAAGACCCAAGTGGCATGAGACAGGATGGAGATGAGTGGATGGTGGACCTGTGGGCAGGTGGAGGAGATGCTCTGGGAAACAAAAGGAGAATACTAGCTGATAACACTAGGTGACACTAATATCCCAAAGTCTGTGCTCATATTCAGAAAATAAAGTTCAGCATAAAGCACTAAACCAGGAGTCGAGATGCTGTATTTTCCACTGTAATTCCAGCAGCTAAATTATAAAGAACCAGTTCATTTCATGCCTCTTTATTTTAACCTAAAGTGCCAGGTAGCACTGAGGCTGGCAGAGCCATGTTCAGTTATGTGTTGAAGAATGCACAGAGACTGCCAGGCTGAAGGAAGACACAAGAGAACAGAGGAGGTGCTCACGGGGAAACAGACCACGCGGCCCCAGAGCCAGTGGCAGCATCAGCCACTGTCGGCTGCTCATTTTCCCAGACAGAGCCCACTAGCCGCAGCCATGCTTTGCTTCTGCAAGATGCCTCTTCACCTTTTCAATGAGCCTGCTGAATTTAAGCTGACAGGAGTTTATTTCTCCTTCATCATACATGAAACTCTTCCCTGCAACAATCTCCACTGAACTGTGGGCACAGCAGATAGGCCAGCCTCTGCTTCTGCTCCACTATTCCCTTGTGGTCGAAAAGGAAGAGCTACTGAATTACCTCCACATTTTCCTCCTGCTCTGATATTCTCTCATTCTGGTTTCTTTTCAACTCCTTTGTTTCTGGACACATGTATCCCAAGGCGACCAGATGAACCAATTTGTCTACGGTGTCCAGGCATCCTGGTGGTATTTCACATGAGACGCTCTTGGGTTGCTGCACTCACAGGCTCTGAACCAATTCCATGACCATCTGCTTCATGGCCATATGTCTGCTCATTTTATGTGTACATAGGGAGGAGACAGACAGCAAACTTGCGTGCTATAAATTGTATCATCTTAAAAACAAAACAAGGCAAGACTGCAATAAAACCATAAGATTTATTAATTTTAAGCATAATGCAATAAAGAATGCCCATAAAATTCTTATCTAAAGAATGTTTCGAAAATTGTTGAACAAGGGACATCATCATTTAAAGTGATATGAAGAAACCTTCTCAGGTAAGCCTGTGGGCTAGATTAAAGAGAAAAATTAAGGACCCATCCCTGCCCTGGAAGAACTATTGGTAGCATCTTTCAAAAAGCCCTCTGTATTTGAGCATGCACCTTGATCCATAGGCTCACATCTGATCCCACCTGCTGGCTGCTTCTTGGCATCAACACTGGATTTCCAACTAGTAAATCTTACCAACATCTGAGTTTCTGCTGACATACTTTGATTTTGTTTGACCATCCGTATCTTCAAGGACTACCAAGAAGGAACAAAGAATTTATTTACCTGCTTTATGAAAAGAAGTTTTCACCAATGAGACATTTTCTTACCATGAAAGTGATTACCATCAAGTAATCAGGGAAGTCTCCTATGCTCTGATCACTTGAGTACCCTGTGTGGCCTCACAGGAGGTCATGCTGGTCACAGGATTCCTTATATGATTAACCTTCTTCCTGAATCCCAGCTTCATGTTGGTGGTGATGATAGGTGTCGCTATATCTCTCACTCATGTCCCTGAAGTCATCAGCCAAGTTCCCAGATGGAAAAACATATACATATATAGAGAGACCTCTTTGGAAGTAGAGAAAGCTTTTTCCCTTCTCATATATTAATGGTTGGAATGTACAATAGCATAAGCACTGTGGGGGAAAATGTCTGGCAGATTCTTACAGAACTAATCAACTATGTACTCTATGACTCAGTAATTCCTAAGTATTTATCCAAGAGAAGTTGAAATATATGTCTGCAAAATGATTTACACGAGAATGTTTATGGCACTTTTATTCCTAACAGCAAAAACTAGAAACATTCAAGTATCTGTCAATATGAAAATGGAGCGATAAACTGTGATACATTCATTCCATGGAATGGCTAAAGGAACAAACTGTTGCCACACAAAACAACACAGATGAATCTCAGAAACATTTTACTGAGTGTGAAAGGAGCCATATACAAAAGAGTATACATTCTTTAATCCCACTGATAGATGTTCGGGTGGAAAAAAGTCCCCACAGAACAGTAGTTCCGTATGGATGGAGTCAAAATTGATGGTGAAGGGGCACAGAAACTTTTTATGGTGTTGAGAATGTTTCCTTCTTCACGAGCATTTGTCAAAATTCATCTAATATTCACTTATTATTTGAGTATTTAATTGCATATAAATTTTACCTCAAAAGAAAAAAACTAGATAAATATTTAACTTTAGTAAAAGATATGAATGCTGAAGGATTTTGAGAGGAAAGTGCTGATGTCTGCATCAAACTTAGATGCATCAAACAGCTAAGATGAATGGATGGATGGACTGGGAGATGGGCAAATATATAGATATGTGATAAAGCAAGTATAAATGTTAATGAGAGAATCTAAGGTATAGGCATACAGGTGAAAACACCCCACCTCTGTAGAAGTCTTTCAACTTTGTTTTATGTTCAAAAATTTGAATAAGGAAATACTTCGAGCCTTTGGAGACCCCACAAGGAGGGAAATTACCATCCACATAATCAGTCAACTATATTATGACCATATTCATTAGAACACCAATTTCTTGCCCAAAATAAAGCCATTCTTTGTCATCAATTTGAAGAGAACCTGGCAAAGCCAGTCCAGGAGTAACCCGTGTCATGGCCAGAGGAACTCTCAGGGGATTTGGTCTCCCCCTGCACGAGAGTGGAGCTGAGTATCAGTATCGATAGCGTTTCTCTTCAGTGGAGCAACATAAATCCTGTGTCCTAGTTTTTACATGAAATTGGTCTAGCCTATGCAGTCTACTACCTGAAACGCTGGCTCCTGACTGCTTCCAACCTGTTCTTGCAGAAGACGTGGATTTACCTCTGTTACCCCAGCTGACCATTGCCAGATAAACTTCGAATGGCTGGAAGTCTCTCTAGAGGAGAAAGCCCTAAAAGGGAGTCTAGCCCAGCTAGTTCATAAACCCACTGGTTCTCACCATGTTTCCCTCATGTTTTCAGTAACCATACATGGAGCCTTTATTATATGCTAGCACTGTGGTAGACGCTGAAACAGAGCAATGAGCCTCTGCCATCACTGAGGTCACATGTCAACTTTGCTGCACCCTGTAGTTGATCCTTAGTGCCACATCCTCACACAGGAACCTCCTCACCTTTCACTTTCTGGCTCTGGGGCTTCCAGATGGCTTGTCAATGTTAGTCAGGGCCAAGATTGCTGAAACAACTGAGAGACACCCTCTGACCCACCACCAACAGCTCCCACCCCCACAGCAAACCACACCCATTGCCCTCACTTAAAATCATGAGCCACAAGGCCTATCTTTCAGTACATGGCGCTGCATAATACGAAATCCAATGCCCCACTGCATTGTGAAGGACCTGAAACAAACGTGGCCTTCTCATTTCCCTAATGTCAGTACCAGGGGCTCAAGGCTCCCTCAGCCAGAAAGCATGAAGTCCACCTATTTGACTTTACAGTGACTTTTTTCTAATTTCTAATTGGTCAGGCTGGTCTCGAATTCCTGACCTCATGATCTGTCGATGTTGGCTTCTGAAGTGTCTACTTTTTAAAAATGATATTAAGAGCTTAATAATGCTCTTAGGATATGCCAAGCAGTATACTAAACTCTGTGCATTCATTATCTCATTTAATATTCCCAACCTCCTTATAGCAGATGTGTAATTAATATCTGATTTTATTAGAAGTGAAACAGCATTCTTGGAGCTAAATGTCTACCTCAAAGCCCCCCAGCTAATAAGCAGCAGAACCCCATGAGAACCTGAGTCTCTGATGCCAAAGGCCAGGCACCGACAACCATACTCACCTGCTTCCCTCTAAATCCATTATTTGAGTTAGAAGTGAAGTCAGAAATCACCCACTCCAACCCCTTTGTTTTAAAGATGAGGAAACTGAGGCCTCGTAAGGTTGATACTTACTCCCTCACAAAAGATTTATCTTCTCAAGAAGGACTGGGGCATTTTCTCTGAGTAGCTGTCGTTTTCTTTCTTTTATTGTGGTAATATACACATAACATAAAATATACCATCTTAACATTTTAAAATGTACCACTCAGTGGTATTAAATACATTCATAAAGTACAACCGTTACCACTGCCTTTATAACTCTTTTTATCTTGGAAACAGAAAACACTGTACCCGTTAAACAATAACTTACCCAGTCTACCTCACCCAGCTCCTGACAACCACCACTCTACCATCTGCTTCGATAATTTTGATTGCTCTAAGTGCCTCATAGAAGTGAAACCATACAGTTTTTATCTTATTGTGACTGGCTTATTTCACTAAGCATAATGTCTTCAAAGTTCATCCATGTTGTGGCATATTGCAGAATTTCATTTCTTTTTAAGGCTGAATAATATTCCATTGCATGGATAACCACATTTTGCTTACCCAATTCAACAAGAGGAGCTAACTATTCTAAACATATATGAACTCAATACAGGAGCACCCAGATTCTTAAAACAAGTTATTAGAGACCTACAGAGGCTTCAGACTCCCACGCAATTACAGTGGGAGGCTTCACACCCCACTGTCAGTATTAGGCAGATCAACGAGACAGAAAATTGAGGAGGATATTCGGACTCGAACTCAGCTCTGGATCAAGTGGACCTAGTAGATATCTACAGAAGTCTTTACCCCAAGTCAAAATAATACACATTCTTCTCAGTGCCACATGGCACTTAATCTAAAATCGACTACATAATTGGAAGTAAAACACTCTTCAGCAAACGCAAAAGAACTGAGAACTCGTAGCAAAGTCTCTGAGACCACAGTACAATCAAACTAGAACTCAGGAGTAAGAAACTCACTCAAAACCACACAATTTCATGGAAACTGAACAATCTGCTCCTGAATGACTCCTGGGTAAATAATGAAATTAAGACAGAAATAAACAAGTTCTTTAAAACCAATGAGAACAAAGAGACAACATACCAGAATCTCTGGGACACAGCTAAAGCAGTGTTAAGAGGGAACTTCATAGCACTAAATGCCCGCATCAGAAAGCTAAAAAACTATCAAATTGATACCCTTACATCACAATTAAAAGAGCTAGAGAGGCAAGAACAAACTAACCAAAACCTAGCAGAAGAAAGAAATAACTTCAGATCTTATAAATAAGATCAGAGAAGAATCGAAAGAGATGGAGACATGAAAAATCCTCCAAAAAAATCAACAAATTCAGTTGTTTGTTTTTTGAAAAACTTAACAAAATAGACCATTAGGTAGACTAATAAAGAAGAGGGAGAAGAATCTAATAGACACAATAACAAATAATAAAGGGGATATCACCAATGACCCCTTAGAAATACAAACTACCATCAGAGATTATTACAAACACCTCTATGCAAATAAACTAGAAGATCTAGAAGGAATAGATAGCAGTCACAAAAAGGAATGAGATCTTGTCTTTTGCAGGGACATGGATGAAGCTGGAACCCATAATTTTCAGCAAACTAACAGAGGAACAAAAAACCAAACACCGAAAGTTCTCAATCATAAGTGGGACTGAACATTGAGAACACACGAACACAGAGAGGGGAACACCACACAGCAAGGCCTGTTGGGAGATAGGAGTAGAGGTGAAGGAACTTAGAGCGTGCAGCAAACCACCGTGACACAGGTATATCTATGTAACAAATCTGCACATTCTGCACATGTGTCTCCGTTTTTTTTAGAAGAAATAAAGAAAAAAAAAGAATATAGCAACTTTAAGCCAAAACCAGAAATAGCCAGAATGCCCATCAACCAAGAATGAGCAATAATAGTAATAAATACCTGTGTTACATTCATATAATGAAATACTACTTAGCAATATAAAAAAACCAAATACCAGCAACAATGTAGATGAATTTCAAAAGCATTATGTTGAATGAAAGAATCCACACATAAGAGTATGTATGATATGATTTCATTCATATGAAATTGACAGAAAGGCAAAAGCAATCCATGGTGAATAGTTGCAGGATTGGTGGGAAGACTGCCTGGAAGGGGCGGGAGGGATTTTCCAAGGTGATGGAACTATTCTCTATCATGATCTGGATTAATGTTACACAAGTATATAGATACGTCAAAATCCTTCTGGTTTAATATTTAGATGTGTGCATTTTATTCTATATAAATTAATGCAAATAAAGTAATGCCATCACAAAAATCTTCATAAAATACAAAATTAAACAAGGAATTTGGTAATAAAGGAAAGCACCTTTTCACCTAGTCATTTTGAGGAGGTGATATGGTAAGGCGCAACAGACGAGAAACAAGTGGGGCCGGGCGCGGTGGTTCACACCTATAATCCCAGCACTTTGGAGGGCCTAGGCCGGTGGATTACAAGGTCAAGAGATCGAGACCATCCTGGTCAACATGGTTGAAACCCATCTCTACTAAAAATACAAAAACTAGCTGGGCGTGGTGGCGCGTGCCTGTAGTCCCAGCTACCCGGGAGGCTGAGGCAGGAGAATTGCTCGAACCCGGAAGGTGGAGGTTGTGCTGAGCTGAGATTGGGCCGTTACACTCCAGCCTGGGTAACAAGAGCGAAACTCCTTCTCAAAAAAAAAGAAAAAAAATGCAAAAATTAGCTGGGCATAGTGGCACGTGCCTGTAGTCCCAGCTACTCGGGAGACTGAGGCAGGAGAATTGCTTGAACCCGGGAGGCGGAGGTTGAGGTGAGCTGAGATCGCACCAGTGCACTCCAGCCTGGGTAACAAGAGCAAAACTCTGTCTCAGAAAAAAAAAAAAAAACGAAACAAGTGGATACATAGTAGAAAGAAAATGACTTAAAGGACCCGGGAGAAGAGAGGAAGAGAAGAAGGGAGGAAGGAAGAAATTTTGAAGCCATCAAAATCCAAAGTGAAATAAAAAGAAAGAAGAAAGAAAGCAAGTAACCAAAAATCACAGGCTATGGTCTTCTCGTTAAATAGCTTTTTCCAAGCCAGAAGACATATAGACGAGTTTTCAAATAATCCTGGTCATTAAAGACATTTATAGATCTCTAATCCAGCTTTACGGCAACCCAGTGGAGTCAGCAAATGAAAAGCAGGGAACAGACACACACCACAGAGAATTTGAACCTGGCAGGAGTTTAAGAAACCATCTAGTTCAACTCCCTTATTTTAATTATAAGGAAATAACAAACCAAAGTCCTGGGGCATTTTGCTCAATGTCATAACTAATCCCTTATGTGTTTATAGCACTTGAGTTTTCAGAGCACTTTACAGTTTTAAAGAATTTTCACACAGATTATCATAATTGGTTTTCCCAGCAGCCTGGTGAGGTGACTGGAAAAGGGATTATTTCATGTATTTGTTTGTTTGGCTAATCGCAAAATAAAACATGCTAGTGACCATTTTCAAACAATACAGAATTACTTAAAAAGTCAAAGTTCTTTTCCCACTCCCACCTCATTGCCCAAGAATAATCACAGATCAGTGTGATTTGCATGTTTTTCTATGTATACAAATTAATACACTTGTGAATACTTACACAGCTTATTTCTTTTACAAAAATGAAGTTGTAGTCTACATATAATACTGTGCTTTTTAATAAGCACAACACTGAAATTCTCGTAGAAAAATAAAAGCAAAGCAACCCAAAAGCTCCACTCTTACAAGGCCTCTGTGAATATAGCAAATTTTAGAAAGCTTACAATTTACAAGACAGTAAACAAAAATTTAGCTTAATGTTAGACAGACTTTTTTTTTTTTTTTTTTTTTTGAGACGGAGTTTCACTCTTGTTACCCAGGCTGGAGTGCAATAGTGTGATCTCGGCTCACCGCAACCTCCGCCTCCTGGGTTCAAGCAATTCTCCTGCCTCAGCCTCCCGAGTAGCCGGGACTACAGGCACGTGCCACCATGCCCAGCTAATTTTTGTATTTTTAGTAGAGACGGGGTTTCACCATGTTGACCAGGATGGTCTCGATCTCTTGACCTCGTGATCCACCCACCTCAGCCTCCCAAGGTGCTGGGATTACAGGCGTGAGCCACCGCGCCCGGCCGACAGACATGTTTTTAAAGCCCTGTGAAACAACACATCACAGTGCTTTACAACTCTGCCATCTCCTTTCTCCCCCTCTCTTCACATTTCTCTCCTGCTCCCCTCCATTAAATTTCAAGTTTATTGCTCAAAAGCAGAACAATTTAGGTCCGTATTTTACTTCTTGCATTCTCCTAATCAATATTCTTAGGTCTCACTTTCCATCCCAATTTACTTACCAAGGTATTTTTCCTATCAAAGACAATTCCCCTCAAAATGAATTACAGTGCCTGCTATTATAATAACGTTTCATTCTTCTACATATGCATCTGTAAAATGTACATAAATTATCGAGATAAAAAGCCCAAGCTAGTCTGTAAAAATCTGTAGAAGAAAATATAGAGAAAAGAAACTTACATGTATTGTGGGCCTTCTATGTGTCAAGCGCTATCGTGGTCATTTCAATACACTGAGATTTGTCCAGTGAGGACTTGATAAACACAGTTGAAGTACCAGACATATAGAGAAATATGTAAGTCACATCTCTGTTCTCGAGAAAAGATACCTCACTGAGGACATTAGTGAGGACATAAACAAATAATTTCCATACACTGTGGGAAATGGTAGAGAGGAGGGGGCTGGTTTAGGGCAGGGTCCATGAAGGAGATTAAGCCTGAGTTGAAAACCTTGACAGATGAAAGCTATGAAAGCTGGTTTTTTTTTTTTTTTTTTTTTTTTTTTTTGAGACAGAGTCTCACTCCGTCAACAGGCACCAGGCTGGAGTGCAATGGCATGACCTCGGCTAACTGCAACCTCTGCTGCCCGAGTTCAAGCAATTCTCCTGCCTCAGCCTCCTGAGTAGCTGGGACCACAGGCACACGCCACCACGCCCAGCTAATTTTTTTGTATTTTTAGTAGAGACGGGGTTTCACCATGTTGACCAGGATGGTCTCGATCTCTTGATCTCGTGATGCGCCCGCCTCGGCCTCCCAAAGTGCTGGTGTTACAGGCATGAGCCACCGCGCCCGGCCAATAGTTATTTCTTTATTGTAACACATCTCTTCTTCTGGGATTCTTTTATTTTTTGACAAAGGACACGCTTAAACAGTAATTTCAATGAGTCTATAGATAACAATCGTACTACGTTCTTATAATTTTAACATATTTTTATGTCACATTCACCCTTAATGGTTGGTTGGCTGGGTACAGAATTCCAGGTTGAAAGTTGTTTTCCTCTGCCCTTTAAAGCTAGTATTCCACACTACTCAGTCTTAAAAGGCATGAAATAATGGCATTCGCAGCAACCTGGATGGAATTGGAGACTATTATTCTAAGTGAAGTAACTCAGGAATGGAAAATGAAACATTGTATATTTTCTCTTGTAGTATGTGGGCGCTACAAGGATGCAAAGGCACAAGAATAATCCATTGGACTTTGGAAACCAGGGGAAAAGGGTCGGGGGTGGTGAGAGAGAAAAGACTACACATGGGATACAGTAAACACTGCTTGGCTGATAGGTGCCCCTAAATCTCAGAAATCACCACTAAAGAACTTATTCATGTAAACAAATGCCACTGGTTCCCAAAAAATCTATCAAAATAATAAATAAATAAATAACGCTAGTATTGGAAAGCTGCCTGGCTTCCACTTTATTTCCCCATCATGGTGCCGTCCTCATCCTTGTTAATTTCAAGGTGATCACTTCAGATTTGGGACTTTCGGGATTCTCACTTTCTACATTTCATGTATGGTGTGTCTATATGTAGACCATTTTTATAGTAAACTTAGTTAGTATTCGGTGGACCTTTTTTGATTCAGATATTTTTCTGGTCCTTAATATTCTTACATCTCAACGGTTTATGTGAGTCCTATCAATGCCCTCATTTGGAGCTAGTCAACGTGAGGGTTCAGTGAGAGACCTCTGAAAAGTCCTACGAGCATCTAGTTTTCTCATCTATTCGACTCTTCCCGCTCATGTCAAGTCTTTACATCAATATAATGGCATGGAGGTAGCAGAATTAGGATTGGTTTGGCTGGTAGAAACACAGGACACTTATCGAATCACCCATTTTGTCAAAACTTTTCTATCTCGCATCTGGACCAGGCCTTCTGAAGTTGAAAGGCTTGGAGTTAACATGATTGTACGCCATTGTGCCATGAAGCAATGACGACTCCTATCCACCTGCCTAAGGAGAAAGAGGTTTGTGAGTGAAACAAGCAGAGCAGCGAGTAAATTCATCTAGTAACACCATCGTTCCATGTGCAGATTAGGAATCTGAGGCTCCTAAAGACTTTAAATCTTTATGTAATGGCATGGAGGGAGCAGCATCGCGATGCTGGTAAGAACACAGATCTATCTAATCCGAGGGTCCAAAAGGCTCAGTAGCATGCGCAGTGTCACGCAGTGAGCGCACGACAGAATGCAGACCTGAGCCAACAGCCACAGGGGGCCAAGCCATGTGATGTTCTCCCAGAGCAACATCAGAAGGGAAGAGTCTTTGAAATGTCCTTCGTAAACCACGAAAGCATTCCTTTCTCATGTCCTACCATGAATTTATGCATATGATGAAAAATCTAACAACAAAAGGTGAGTAGCATGTTTCAAGCAACATTGAGCTGGCAGCTTCACCCACAACTGTCTGTGCAATAATCTAGTCACAATATTTCTCTAGGCCTCAGTTTCTTCACCCATACAGCAAAAGGGTAAGATTCAATAACTACCGTGGTCGCTCCCAGACTCAACATTTCTGGACATAAAGGTCCTTTACAGACTTAAATCTGTAGTTTGAAACTGAGTCATCTCTGGCACCTACAACCTAGTCCTTTGCCATCTATACAGGAAAAGAAAATCTTGTTACTCTTTTCAAATAGCCTATTTTTCAGTAGGACTGTATTTCAGCAAACAGCTAGATTTGGAGTTAGAAGGCCTAGGTTCAGTGTCCAGGTCCACTGCTGACCAGCGTTGTGAACCCTGGAAGCCTTCTAATCTCTCTTAATGCTGGGTTTCTTGAGTGTGTAACGGGGATGTCCTATGCTGCTCACAAGGATTTTGTTAGCATCTTATTTGATGACTTAAGTGAAAACATTTTATTGTAACACGTTCTGTTGACGTAAGCCATTTTGACATGATTGCCCTTGTTTCACAGGAGAAGCTCAAATAGTAGATATCTGAGGAAATTGAGGCATGCTGGGTGAGAGGAGTCGGTGCTTTAGGAAGGAAAATCTGTGTGTGGGCATCAGGTCACACGGCATGGGTCATAACCTATGCCTGATCCTGACAGAAAATCCTTCTAGAAATAAGAGAGAACTAAAGGAAATCCACAATACCAGGGGATAAAAAGAGAGTCAAGAAAAAATAACATAAGGGGAGAGGAAGACGGGCTTATAACAGATCACAGGATCCTGTCGGTTTTAATAACAGGATGTAAAGAAAAGATTTTGTTTGCACACAGGGAGAGGTTCTTCTCCTGGCTAGTCAAAGCACACCTTACGTATATTTGCAAACCGTCTCTCAGATGATTCATTATTTTCACTGTAGATAAGACTTTTATGAATGGATTATTTTTCTCAGATAATTGCTTTATGATTAAAGATTACTAATTCCTGAGGCAAGAAGATATAAGAGCTCCAGAAAGTTCGGCTGGGACCACTGGAGACGCTGAAGAAGGCAGGGATCCTCAGAGTCTTGGCTGCAAAACAGGTATCCTCCTTGCAATTGATGACGGGGGTCTTTCTTCAAACATCTTTTTTCCTCTTCAGCTATGAACCAGGCCAGAAAGAACAAATTGTTTCTCTAGAGAGGCTTGTCAGGCTTTCTGTTGCTGTGTCGTTTGATTTAAATTATTTACCTTCTTTTCTTCCCCTACTGTAAAGAGCATTGGCTTTGGGGTCAAACTGTCGAGTTAAACCTTGCCTCTGTAGTCTGGTAGCTGGGAAACTTCAGAAAAGTTACTCAATCACGAGTGTCAGTGTCTTCATATGTAACATGCGTTCATGAGACCTAGAGCGCAGCTTATTTATGAAGATGACACATAGGCATTCGATGAATATCAGCTCACCAAAAATTATTCACAGATTAAGGCCGGGCGCGTTGGCTCACACGTGTAATCCCAGCACTTTGAGAGGCCTAGGCGGGCAGATCACTTGAGGTCGGGAGTTCAAGACTAGCCTCGCCAACATGGAAAAACCCCGTCACTACTAAAAAAAATACAAAATTATTCACAGATTAGTAAAAAGATGCTGCCTCTCCCTTCCCCCAGAATGGTCACCTTGACAGAGAAATTCTGCATTTTAAAGGGGTTTCAGGACATTGAAAATACACTATTACCTTTGGAAGGAAAGTTTAGGAAAGTGCAGTTTACACAATGATTTAAAAAGAGGTAGGGGGTGGGGAAGGTCACATCCACACTCTTCAGCCTTTGTCTCATTCTCGGTTAACGTTGCCTTAAAGTGTTCATATGGACCCCAGAATCAATTTTCCAGAAAAGTCATCATTTACATCATTGTCTTAAGCAATCCATTATTTGAGAGTTAGATTGTGTACCTTGACATTTTAGTCATAAACTTTGATTAAATGTGAATTCAGTGAATTACTCAGTTTAAGAATTATTTGGGAGGGAAATCCAGTACTCAATTACATACTTATTCTGAAACAAAACAAACAAATAAAAATAGAAGGAAACACTGATATTTTAACCTTATGTGACAGTAATGGCAATTCTTTCAATGTTAATTTAAAAATTATTTTAAAAACATAAAAATAAATATATTAATTATGAAAATGTCAGAATGGCAAGAAATTATAATAAGAGAAAAATACAAACTGAATACTACTACTAGTAACACATAAAAGACAATAAACGTACAAAAAAGATCTCACAAATTGGAAAAAAACAATAAAATAGAAAAACGTGCAAAACTGTAAACTGAAAATTCACCAAATACAAAAAGCAAATTATTGTATAAAAAGATGTTCAACTTCATTGATAATTATAAAAAAATTTAAAACACCAAGTTTCTTCTTTAATATACCAAAGTTAGCCAAAAATTTGACAAAATTAAGCATTCACTGGGAGCTTAGGCAACCAATTATTTTAATGTTCTATTAATGAGGTACATGGCACAACCACACATTTTGACAAAGGGGATTAAAATTACAACATGTATCCTGCGTGATGCTACAACCCTGTATATGAGAATTTACACCAAAGAAAAATAAAAAATGCATAAAAGTTATGTGAATGCAAGAAAATATATTACAATCAATCTGTTTCTGAGAAACAAAACCGGGTTATAGGACTATCTGACCTTATTTGTATAAAATTGTACACAGAAAGAGGTGCACAGAAGGAAGTCTGTAGGCTACTCACCAAATTATCTGTGTCCTGGAGATGGGATTTACTTCTTATTTTCTAGTTTTGCATTGATTTTCTAATAGCGCATGTGTTGTTTGCTAATGGGGAAAAAACAAAGCCATTTATTTTAAAAAATGATGTCAACTAAGTGTGAAGGAGTGCTGATGGAGTCAGATCAGCGTGTAGCTGGTGTCCATGAACAAATGACTTCATACTTGCTGACCTTAGGTTTTCTCATCTGTAAAATGTGGATATTCGACACTGTGCTCATGTTTAATTCAAACATTTAAAAATTCAGTGTTAGAACCACTCTATTGGATTTTCTATTTATTTATTTATTTATTTACTTACTTTAGCTGTTTACTATATCCAGCATTTCTCCCCATGTTATCCCTCCCCACCCTCCCCACCCGCCACTGCCCCTCCTCTACCCCCGCAACTGCCCCCAGTGTGAGATGCTCCCCTCCCTGTGTCCATGTGTTCTCATTGTTCAACACCCACCTACGAGTGAGAACATTCAGTGTTTGGTTTTCTGTTCTTGTGTCAGTTTGCTGAGAATGATGGCTTCCAGATTCACCCAAGTCCCTACAAAGGACACGAACTCATCGTTTTTTCTGGCTGCATAGTATTCCATGGTGTATATATACCATATTTTCTTTGTCCAGTCTATCACTGATGGACATTTGGGTCGGTTCCAGGTCTCTGCTATTGTACGCAGGGCTGCAATGAACAGATGTGTACATGTGTCTTTATAGTAGAATGATTTATAATCCTCTGGATATATACCCAGTAATGGGATTGCTGGGTCAAATGGAATTTCTATTTCTAGATCCTTGAGGAATCGTCACACTGTCTTCCACAATGGTTGAACTAATTTACACTCCCACCAACAGTGTAAGAGTGTTCCTTTTCCTTCCTCTCCAGCATCTGTTGTCTCCAGATTTTTTAATGATCACCATTCTAACTGGCGTGAGGTGGTATCTCAATGTAGTTTTGATTTGCATTTCTCTAATGACCAGTGATGATGAGCATTTTTTCATATGTTTGTTGGCCTTATATATGTCCTCTTTTGAAAAGCGTGTGTTCATATGCTTCACCCACTTTTGAATCGGGTTGTTTTTTTGTTATGTATCTGTTTTAGTTCTTTGTAGATTCTGGATATTAGCCCTTTGTCAGATGGGTAGACTGCAAAAATTTTTTCCCGTTCTGTTGGTTGCCGGTTCACTCTTATGATGGTTTCTTTTGCTGTACAGAAGCTCTGGAATTTAATTCGATCCCATTTGTCTATCCTGGCTTTTATTGCCATTGCTTTTGGTGTTTTAGTCATGAAGTCCTTGCCTATGCCTATGTCCAGGATGGTTTTGCCTACGTTTTCGTCTAGTGTTTTTATGGTGTTAGGATTTATGTTTAAATCTTTGATCCATCTGGAGTTAATTTTAGTGTAAGGTGACAGGAAGGGGTCCAGTGTCTGCTTTCTGCACATTGCTAGCCAGTTTTCCCAACACCATTTATTGGATTTTCTTGACGACAGAAAGCCCATCACTGCCTTAGTCATGAGGAAGCTTGCCTTGGGCGCCCTTTGCTGGCTCTCCTGAAGCTACCAGGGGTTAGGGCTCGGTAGTTTACAAATTGCTTCCATTCAGACTATGAAACCGTTCAGCCTGCTATAGTTAGATCTCTGGCACTGGCCCAGGAGGTCTTGAAGATGATAACAAAATCTCTGACAATTTTCTAACCTGTGCATCTACCTTGAGATTCCTTTAAAGTCTGGATTTAGTCAGGAAAATACTGTATTCTTTTCCTCTATATGTGAGTTAGCATCTAGATTCCTGGGTCCCTCTCACCTGTGCAAATGTGTTCAGATTCACAGATCAAGGAAAACCCAGGAGTTTCAAAGACGTGCCAGTAAGAACTCTGAGATTGTTGCCGTAGCCACATCCTGAGGGAAAGAAGAAGATGACTTCCAGAAGCATGCGGCTGCTCCCACTACCAAGCTGCCTGCCCAGCGCGGGAGTCCTGAGTGGTGAGTACCCGTCACTTAGCTGGAACTCAGCCACAGCCAGTGTTCACGCAGCCCACCTGGGATAGCCATCCATTCGCCCACAAAAACATCAAGGCACTGTAGGAAAAAGATTTTTAACCATAGAGAGGAAAAACAAAGATAGGAACTAAAAAATTCAAGGGCTCGAGGATCCAGCAAAACCCAATTCTCTACGGCTGTAAACCATACTTAAATCATCGGTTAAGTGTAAGTCATAACATTAATTTTGCAAGTTTCTTGCGAAGTGCAGACATAATGTGTTTAAAACCCTTGATGCCTAGTAAACTGTCAGGAAGTCATAGCCGTAATTAGAATTCCCCAGGGTTATCATGAAGGGTATTATAACAGGGTTATTATGAAGATGATTAGAATTCCCCAGTGCTTATGTACTGATTTATCATTTGAGCATGATTAGGGATTCCAGTTTGCAGTGGACCTGAAATCTAGTTGCAGAGATGGCTCTTACACACTTACAGACCACACATCAAGTGCAAAGCAACATGGCAGAAACGTGGGTAGTAATACTGTTGAACCCACCAATGGAGAAAGCAGGAAGGAACACTGTATGAATGAGCTAAGAAGCAATGTCACAGAATACCAGGAATAGAAAGAAATGAAATGTGAACTCATCTGGTGTAATGTCTGCCTTCTATTTACAAGGAAAATGAAGTCCAGAAGAAGGTGGAGATTTGCCTGACATCACAGTAAGACTAAGGGATGCTTGGGCTTTTAGTGCTTTTCTCAGTCCCATATGGCCTTGCTGGGCGTTGGACATGTAAGAGTGAGGAAAGAATCCATGCTTGAGTGTCCCCTCTGTTGAGAAGAGGCCTTCCAGAGGGGTCCAGTGCTGTCTGTAACTTAGCACTGCTCCTCCTGGGGAATGTCCTTGACCAAGGGTAAGATGATTTGGAAGGTCATATGAAGAAAAGCAAGGTCCTTTGGGCATCGTAGGGGCATCACCCCTATGGCTGAAGTCTGCGGTCCTGGTCATAGCTTATCCTTAATATTTCCTCCATGGCTCTTTGCCTTCAACCCTGCACCAGTTCACTCAGCTATCTCAGGCGGCTCAGGGCCTGTGGAACTCAGCCATGCAAAAGAGTGCACGTCTCTGAGGGGGCCACTCTTGAGCCCCTCCTGCAGAGCTGCCTTATGTGGCCATTTCTAAGTGGTCAGGTGGTTCCCTGCAACCTCAGGCTTCCTTAATGAAACTTGAAATCTGCCCAAGCTATATCCTGGGGAATATGATACAACCCACTTCACATCCCTGGGATCTCACTAACCTTTCTGGCTTCTCTCCGGAGGAGGAGATACAGACACAATATTCACCACAGGTCCTTCAATTTCTCTTTTCCAGGTAGATCTTTCTTCCAGCTGTAGAAGGACTTTCCACTTATTCTTAACAGCTTCGGGGAGCCTCCCTTATGCTGTATCCTAAATGTTTTTTGTACTGCGGTACTTAAAAGAAATAGAGGGGATTTCAAAATTAATTTTCTCTCTCAGCAAAACCTGTGGTGAACATTAAACTCTAATTACTTCCACAGTGATTTCTTTGTCCTGATAGCTGCCCTTCCCCTGAAGCAATCCATGCCATTGATTCAGCGAGGGGAGACATGGAGCTACAACATTTATGGGCAATAAAAAACTTCATCTGGCTCATATTTTCAAAAATATTACATAATAATGATAGTGGGTTTAATAGCTTCAAGTTTTAACTAGCTAGTGTTTATTGAACAATTCCTATACACTAGGCTCTATGCTGATCACTGTACATGAATTATCTTAATCAATCCTCCCAACAACTGTGTGAAGAAGACGTAATTGTCGATCCCACTGTACAGAGAAGAAAAGTAAAGCTAAAAGAGACTAAATCACATTCCTAAGGTCACACGTGCAATCAGTGATGGAGTAGAAAGAGGATTAGAGTGGTCCAGGCAAGATGCTAGAAGCTGAAACCTCTTGACACGCATGTGCAGAGATGAGGGGATGGAGCACCATGTAAGGTGGGGTCGAGGTTCTAAGGCCACCACGGAAACGTTGGCTTATCTCCCAGTTTCCACCGCACCTCGCATCTGGGTAACCCCAGCACGTTACTCACTCCTCTGAGGAATTTCCCTTCTCTGTACGATGGAAATGGTCATCCACGCGGATCTCTCAGGGAGGCTCTGGTAATTAAACAAAATAATCTCAACGAATGTGCTTGACCCATACAGGCTTTAAAGCAATGATGTAAGCACCGTCACTAAGATAACTAATACTTCGAGTCCGACTGTCCGTCTCAGATCAAATCTTGCCTTTATTATTTATTTTCTGTGGGACCCTGGGACATAATTTCTTTCTGCCTTTGTTTCTTCATCTGGAACATAGGAACAATGACAGTGTTATTATGAAGATGATTAGAATGTGTGTAAATGGCCTGGACCTGGACCGGGTACATAGTAAATGCTCAATAAATGTGTGGCGTAAGGCCGGGTGTGGTGGCTCATACCTGTAATCCCAGACCTTTGGGAGGCCAAGGTGGGCGGTTCACCTGAACCCAGTTCAAGACCAGCCTGGACAATGTGGCGAAACTCCCGTCTCTACTAAAAAAAAAAAAAAAAAAGTACAAAAAACTAGCTGGGCATAGTGGTTCTCACCTGTAGTCCCAGCTACTCCTGAGGCTGAGGTGGGAGGGTGACCTAAGTCCGGGAAGTCGAGGCTGCAGTGAGCCTAGATGGCACCGCTGCCCTCCAGCCTGGGTGCTGGGCATGGAGTGGCAGAAGGCAGAGCCACAGCGCAGCAGACTGGCTGTTAGTGGCAGATCGAGGAGCTGAAATGTCTCCACCAGGGGGCTCACGGATCGGCGATAGCAGCAGCATTGCAGGGTGCGGGGCAGAAGGGGAGGGGAGAGAGATGAAGTGAGGAGGGAGGAGGGGAGGAAAAGAATGAGGGGCCGAGAACAGACGGTCATAGGCAAGGAGGGACACGCACAGGCACAGAGACAAAAGACACAGAGACGGAGACGGAGTACGAGGACGGGGAGAGAACGGAGAGACACACATCAGAGACAGAGATGCACACACAGAGACAACAGAACACAGAGATGCTCCGAGAGAGACACTCAGAGAAACACAAAGAGAGACAGCGAAAGGAGAGAAACAGAAGAGAGAGCGCTTGATTGTCTGGGCTCCAGTGTGGCCATGGGTCTCCTTCACTCCGACTCGCCAAGTCCCCTGTGTGTGACCCTTCTAGGCCCTCGGCTTTCGCGGCTTGGATCCAGGGGAAACAAAAGCCATGGTGGTGGAGGTCCTGTCTGTCCTAACGCGTTTGCCCACAGACTGCCAAGGGGAGTTCCTTCAGCACTGGGTGTGATGCCGCGGGTCTTTGTCCTCAGGCCTAAGCTCAGAGGTTTGGGTTTTCCTGTTGGTCGCTGCTTTCAGAACAGTCTCAACAGTATTAAGTTGGAAGGCATATTTTCCAGCTGTCCCTTTCTGAAATTCAAGCCCCTGTCATTACCTGCACGCTGCTAATCAATGGCCAGCCTTCTCTTAAGAAGATCCATTTTTACCTGAAGTGCAAAAATTTCCTTTCCTCCTGACAAAAGAATCAAGGCAGTCTGGTTAATTATTTCTGTTGCTAATTTCTACTTTTTCATTCTTTCATATTTATAAAGGTTGGGAGGGTTGGTGGCAGTCACATAGATTTTTAAGTCATAGAGAGCTGGTTCTGCAAAGCAGCTTTTCCATCTTACTGTGTGACTTCAGCAGATGACCACCCTGAGCGTGTTTCCTTACCTCCTCAAGCAATTATCATAAAAATACAATACGGGTAAAACACTTAACACAGTGCCTGGCACCAAGAAGGCACTTTGCAGGGTGAGCGGCAGAAAGGGGACGGGAGAGAGAGAGAAAAGTGAGGAAGGAGGAGGGGGCGGAAATAGAATGAGAGCAGCAGAGTCACAGATAAGGAGAGATACACAGAGACACAGGGACAAGGAGGGACACACAGAGACACAGAGACACGGAGGGACACACAGAGACACAGACACAAGGAGGGACACACAGAGACACAGAGACAAGGAGGGACACAGAGA
>PVKV010031250.1:5540-21350 GCA_004027835.1 Alouatta palliata | reverse complement strand
TTTTTTTTTTTTTTTTTTTTTTTTTTTTTTTTTTTTTTTTTTTTTGAGACGGAGTTTCGCTCTTGTTACCCAGGCTGGAGTGCAATGGCGCGATCTCGGCTCACCGCAACCTCCGCCCCCTGGGTTCAAGCAATTCTCCTGCCTCAGCCTCCCGAGTAGCTGGGACTAGAGGCACGTGCCACCATGCCCAGCTAATTTTTGTATTTTTAGTAGAGACGGCGTTTCACCATGTTGACCAGGATGGTCTCGATCTCTTGACCTCGTGATCCACCCGCCTCGGCCTCCCAAAGTGCTGGGATTACAAGCGTGAGCCACCGCGCCCGGCTATATTTATTTTTTCTATAGTCTTGCCCTGTCCCAGGCTGGAGTACAGTGGCACCATCACAGCTCACTGCTGCCTTGATTTCCTGGGCTGAAGAAATCTTCCTGCCTCAGTCTGCTTTGTAGCTGGGACTACAGGCACCTATGTGCCACCATGGCTGACTAATTTTTTTTTTTTTTTGAAACGGAGTTTCGCTCTTGTTAGGCAGGCTGGAGTGCAATGTCGCGATCTTGGCTCACCGCAACCTCCGCCTCCTGGGTTCAAGCAATTCTCCTGCCTCAGCCTCCTGAGTAGCTGGGACTACAGGCACGTGCCACCATGCCCAGCTAATTTTTGTATTTTTAGTAGAGACGGGGTTTCGCCATGTTGACCAGGATGGTCTCAATCTCTTGACCTCGTGATCCACCCGCCTCGGCCTCCCAAAGTGCTGGGATTACAGGCGTGAGCCACAGCGCCTGGCCAATTTTTGAATTTTTTATAGAGACAGGGTCTCTCCATTTTGCCCCAGCTAGTTTCAAATACCTGGGCTCAAGCGATCCTCCTGCCTTGGCCTCCCAAAATCCTGGAATTACAGGTGTGAGCCACTGTACTTGTCCCAACAAATTAATTTAATCCACGTTTTGCTCGATGTGGGAGCCTTCAGAAATGAAGGCCCAAAGACCCAGGGAAAATGGTCTGTTTTTATGCTTAGGTTGGGTGGAGAATGGACAGCTGTGTAGAAATCAGATTGGACAAAAGGGCATGGTCTAGAGGTAACAGACTGAGAGGGAGGCCCAGCAAGGCCCCTGTTCAGATTCACCTTGGTCTCCTTGTACAGCATTCCTTCCTCCAGGGTCTGGGGCAGGACCTTCTGGAATGAGGGTCTTTAAGGGAGAACGGAGGCTGGGCGCTGTGGCTCACACCTGTAATCCCAGCACTTTGGGAGGCCAAGGCTGGCAGATCACTTGAGGTCAGGAGTTTGAGACTAGCCTGGCCAACATGGTGAAACCCCATCTCTACTAAATATATAAAAATTAATTGGTTGTGATGGTGCATGCCTGTAATCCCAGCTACTCAAGAGATTGACGCAGGAGAATAGCTTGACCCCAGGAGGCAGGGGTTGCAGTGAGCCGAGATCGAGATCACACCATTGCACTCCAGCCTGGGCAACAGAGAGAGCCTGTCTCAAGAAAAAAAAAGGGGGAGAGAGAAGAAAGAGAGTGACCTTTTTAGATCTTAAGGCTTGCTTTGGGGGAGAGGGATTCTTTTCTCTTCTCTTCTCTTCTCTTCTCTTCTCTTCTCTTCTCTTCTCTTCTCTTCTCTTCTCTTCTCTTCTCTTCTCTTCTCCTCTTCTCTTCTTTCTTCTTGTCTCTTTCTTAGATAAAGTCTCACTCTGTTGCTTAGACTGGAGTGCACTGGGTCACTCTGCTCACGACGAGCTCCGTCACATGGGTTCAAGTGATTTTCCTGCCTCAGGCTCCCAAGCAGCTGAGATTTCAGACGCCCGCCATCACACCTGACTAATTTTTGTATTTTTAGTGGAGATGGAGTTTCACCATGTTGGCCAGGCTGGTCTTGAACTCCTGGCCTTAAGCAATCCTCCCGGCTCGGCCTCCCAAAGTACCAGGATTGTCATGAGCCACCGGGCCTGGCCTTGGGATTCTAGTTCTATAACCCGCCTTGGGGAAGAGGAATTTTGTTTTCTAGGACTTTAGGGAGAAGAAAGAGGAGCAAGAAACAGGAGGGCAGGAGGTCAGACAGAACTCACTTCTGAGGCTGCTTTGGAGGCTTTCTAGCCTCCTTTAGTTCATGCCAAAGTGCCACACTTTGGGGTGTTGTTTCTGAGCACCAGCAGCATCGCCTTTTTGCCCTCTCCCCTCTCCCCTCTCCCTGCTCCAGGAGGCTGCTATGTGCTGCTCCCCTGTCCTCCTCTGGCTTCTAGTTGGGTTTGAGGGATATTCCTTCCCCTTCTTCCTACTTTCCAGATCACCGAAGACTAACAGGGTCCCACCATCAAAGCCTGCAGCTCCCGTCTGGGGGCCCTTGGACCATCTCCAGGTAGTTCTCCCCTTATATTCCAGCAGGGCCCCCCTTCTCCCTCGACACCTGGCCTAGCCATGGAAACAGTGCCCCTCTGCTCTGTCGCTTTTCCAGAGCCGCCCACACCTTTGTAAATAGCCGCTTTATTAGACCCTTCTCAATTTCTCCACTTTTGAGCGTGCCATCTGTTTCCTGCAGGGACTCTGACTGTCATGGGATATATATCATTGGTATTTTCCACATTACCACGTGTAATCTGTGTGGACCATAGCTGCATAGCATTGTGTTGAGCGTATGTACCATAATTCAGTTAACCATTCCCTTATGGGTCCACATTCAATTGGCCTCTTATTTTTTCCTGTATCAAAACCTCAGTGAAATACTCCTTGCCTGAACTTTCTATCCTGTCCGAGTTTAAGTTCACAGCAGGCCTTTGGTCTTTCTCACAGGTCAGTAGTGGTCCTTTGCTGTCCTCAGGAAACTTACCAGTTGGCAGGACAAGATCAAGAAACATTGTTAGAGAAACAGCAGAGTACAACTACCTGAGATGATTAAAAATTTAAAGATAGTGGTGACCTCCCAGGAGCTGGGGACCACCAGGTTGCCTAAGGAGGGGGTGAACCAGCCCAGGTCGGAAATGGAGCAGGTCAAAACTCCCATGCTGATCAGCAGTGGGATTGCGCCTGTGAATAGCCACTGCACTCCAGCCTGGGCAACATAGCCAGACCCTGTCTCTAAAAAAAAAAAAAAGTATATGCAATTCAAAGATAGGCCAGGCACGGTGGCTCAGATCTGTAATCCCAGCACTTTGGGAGGCCGAAGTGAGCGGATCACTTGAGGTCAGGAGTTAGAGACCAGCCTGGCCAACACGGTGAAACCCTGTCCCTACTAAAAATACAAAAAATTAGCCAGGCATGGTGGCAGGTGCCTGTAATCCCAGCTACTTGGGAGGCTGAGGCAGGAGAATCGCTTGAACCCGGGAGGCAGAGGTTGCAGTGAGCCGAGATCACACCACTGCACTTGAGCCTGGGCGACAGAGCAAGACTCTATCTTTCTTTTTCTCTTTTTCTTTTTTTTGCCAGATCTAACAGTGGGAAAGACTCCGTCTTAAGGAAAAAAAAAAAAAAAGAAAGAAAGAAATTCAAAGATAGATAGATGAGAAATGATTGGTTGGAAAAAGCCTTGCTGGCTGTCTGCACTGTCTCAGGACAGGGCCATCAAAAGTGGCATTTATCACATTGGCTAATTTATTTATTTATTTTCGTTAGAGAAATGAACGCATTTACTATAGGCCAGTGATATCTCAAAAAGAGATCTACTATTGGTCTTTCAATTCCTTCCGTCTTCTGATGGTGGACTTTACCACCACAGCACAAGTGGTATTGCATGTCCAGGCACTGCCAGCCGCTGTCTTCATATGGGAACCACAGTGCCAGATCCCCACACCTCATCTCTTCGTCTTGGTTTTGCCACAGAAAGAGCAAATGTACTTCTGGTGCTGGCCTACTTCAATTTTCTTCACCATTTTCCAGAGGGAGGCCCCATAGCGGGTCCCGTATTTACCTACGATCCTGACTTTCTTAGTACGTCTGGCCATGTCACCGTGAACTAGGTCCTAGCCCAGAGAGGAAGCACATTGGCTAATTTATTTACCGGAGTCCAAGCATTGGGCCCTCTCCTGATTTTGTCTGATTTTTGTCTGGTTTTGTTTGATTAGTACATAAAATAAGAATGCCAATTGTTTAGTTTATGACTAGAAATGTCAACCACAAAAAAAAGTCTTAACCACTCACCCTGCACTTTCACGTAAAACTGGAAAACTCAGCCCAACTGAAATCTTTATTTCCTCTTTCTACAGAGGAAGAAAAACATATTCTAACGTTATATGGACCTGAATCTTTGCGCCAAGTGATAACAGGAACATTATTTGGGGAAGCTCAGGTTCCTTGCAAGGAATGGTCAAATGACTTGAAAGCTTTATTTTGTTTTATTTATTTATTTATTTATTTATTTATTTTAAATATAAAGACAGGGTTTTACCATGTTGGTCAGGCTGGTCTTGAACTCCCGACCTCAGGTGATCTGCCCACCTTGGCCTCCAAAGTTCTTGGATTACAGGCATGAGCCACCACGCCCAGCTGACTTGAAAGCTTTAAGGAGATCAAGCTTTACAGCCAGACTCAGCCATTTTCACAGCAGGGATGGCCTTGCCCATCTTTGTTTGTTTGTTTGTTTGTTTGTTTTTTTGAGACAAGAGTCTGGCTCTGCCACCCAGGCTGGAGTGCAATGGCGAGATCTCGGCTCACTGCAACCTCTGCTTCCCGAGTTCAAGCCATTCTCCTGCCTCAGCCTCCCAAATAGCTGGGACTACAGGTGTACGCTGCCATGCCCGGTTAATTTTTTGTATTTTTTAGTAGAGATGGGGTTTCACCATGTTGCCCAGGCTGGTTTCGAACTCCTGAGCTCAGGCAATCTGCCTGCCTCAGCCTCCCAAAGTGCTAGGATTACAGGCGTGAGCCACCGTGCCCGCTCTGGATCGTGTTCTATAAGCACTGTTGCCTGGAGCTCTATAACCACACCTTTTCCCCAGCCTTTGACCCTGCATTTATTTATTTATTTTTATTTTTATTTATTCATTTTTTTTGAGACGGAGTCTTGCTCTGTCACCAGGCTGGAGTGCAATGGCGTAATCTTGGCTCACTGCAACCTTCACCTCCCGGATTCAAGTGATGCTTCCGCCCCAGCCTCCCGAGTAGCTGGGACCACAGGTGCGTGCCACGAGGCTCGGCTAATTTTTTTGTATTTTTAGTAGAGAAGGGGTTTCACCATGTTGGCCAGGATGGTCTCGATCTCTTGACCTCGTGATCTGTCTGCCTCGGCCTCCCAAAGTGCTGGGATTACAGGCGTGAGCCACCGTGCCCGGTCTGATCCTGCATTTAGAGGATGCTTTGCAATTTTCATCTGCATAGGAATCATCTGGGGATCTTGCTAAATGCAGATTCTGATGCTGTGGATCTGGGTGGGGCCTGAGAGCCTACTTTATTTTTATTTTTAGAGACAGGGTCTAGCTCTTTTGCCCATGCTGGAGTACAGTAGTGCAATCATAGCTCACTGCAGCCTTGAACTCCTGTGCTTAAGTGATCTTCTTGCCTCAGCCTCTTGAGAAGCTAGGACTACAGGTGGATACCACCACACCTGGCCTTTTTTTTTTTGTAGAGACGGAGTCTCGCTATTTTGCTGAAGCTGGTCTGGAACTCTCATTCTAAAGCAGTGCTCCCACTTTGGCCTCCTAAAGTGTTGGGATTATAGGCATGAGCCACCACACCCAGCAAGAGCCTGCATTCTAAATATGCCCTAGCAGATGCCAAAATGTGTTCAAGCAACATGCAGTAGATCTTCTGGAGCTGCTGAGTCTCTTTAAAACAAGGTCTCTTCTCATCTTTGCTCTAAGCTCCAGGAGGTAGTTGTTTTACAATTTATTAGGGTGGTGCAAAAGTAATGGTGGTTTTTGTTACCGCTTTTACTTTTGCACCAATGCAGTAACACTCAGGTGGGCGATTTTCTGTTTTCGTTGCCAGTTGAGGAGTCACGTGGGTGAGAGGGGACCTTTGTGGTAGTTCCCTAATGCAGCAGGAGAGGGATCCCTGAAGAAGTGGAAACTTCACCTGGAGTTGAAGGCCTGAGGGTCCCACTTTCTTTTTTTTTTTTTTTCCTTGAGTCAGAGTCTCACTCTGTCACCATGGAGTGCAGTGATGTGATCTTGGCTCACTGCAGTCTCCGCCTCCCAGGTTCAAGTGATTCTCCTGCCTCAGCCTCCTGAGTAGCTGGGACTACAGGCATGCACCACCACGCACAGCTAATTTTTGTATTTGTAGTAGAGTCGGGGTTTCACCATGTTGGCCAGGATGGTCTCAATGTCTTGACCTCGTGATCCGCCCGCCTCGGCCTCCCAAAGTGCTGGGATTACAGGCATGAGCCACCGCGCCCGGCTGAGGGTCCCACTTTCATGCTGTCTCCCCATGCCCAGGAACTGCAGACCAACTACACCCTGCACTTTCACCTAAAGCTGGAAAACTCAGCCCAACTGAGATCTTTGTTTCTCTTTCTACAGAGGAAGAGAAACAAAAACTATGTGTTTGTGAAATGACTTCACTTGAGCTTTCAAAGCCAGCCCTTCCATAACTTTACCTGAATAACTGAGTAGACTATAGGATGGAGGAATTAATCACCACCATATTACTAAAGTTGTCTCGCATTTTTTTTCTTTCGAGACAGAGTTTTGCTCTTGTTGCCCAGGCTGGAGTGCAATGGCCCGATCTCGGCTCACTGCAACCTGTGCCTCATGGGTTCAAGTGATTCTCCTGCCTCAGCCTCCCGAGTAGCTGGGATTTACAGGCATGCGCCACCACACCTGGCTAATTTTGTATTTTCAGTAGAGATGGGATTTCTCCAAGTTGGTCAGGCTGGTCTCAAGCTCCTGACCTCAGGTGATCTGTCCACCTCACTCCCTAAGTGCTGGGGTTACAGGCATAAGCCACCGCGCCCAGCAAGTTGCCTTACATTTTAAAAACACTTGGCAGTTTGCAGAGCATCTAACATTTACAATCTTTCTGATCTTTTCAACCCTGGAAGGCAGAGCAGGCGTTATTATCCCCTTATGATCCCTATTTACTATATAAAAGGCTCTGAGCCTCAGAGAGGGCAAATGACGTATCTAGGCTCATCTAGCTACTGGGCGGTAAAGCTTGGTTCAAAGCTTTTATTTTTATTTTTATTTTTTTTTGAGACGGAGTTTCGCTCTTGTTACCCAGGCTGGAGTGCAATGGCGCGATCTCGGCTCACCGCAACCTCCGCCTCCTGGGTTCAAACAGTTCTCCTGCCTCAGCCTCCCGAGTAGCTGGGACTACAGGCACGTGCCACCATGCCCAGCTAATTTTTGTATTGTTAGTAGAGACGGGGTTTCACCATGTTGACCAGGATGGTCTCGATCTCTTGACCTTGTGATCCACCCGCCTCGGCCTCCCAAAGTGCTGGGATTACAGGTGTGAGCCACCGCGCCCGGCCAAGCTTTTATTTTTTATCTTTTTTTCAGACAGAGTCTCTCTCTGTCACCCAGGTTGGAATGCAGTGGCTTGATCATGGCTTACTGCAACCTCTGCCTCCCAGGTTCAAGTGATTCTCGTGCCTCAGCCTCCCAAGTAGCTGGGACTACAATTGCGCACCACAACACCTGGCTAATTCTTGTAGTTTTAGTGGAGATGGGGTTTCACTATGTTGACCAGGCTAGTCTTGAAATTCTGACCTCAGGTGATCCACCTGCCTCAGGCTCCCAAAGTGCTGGGGTTACAGGCATGAGCACCCACACCTGACCTGGCTCAAAGTTTGTATTATTATTATTTATTTTGTTTATTTTTTTTCAAGACGGAGTCTTGCTCTGTTACCCAGGCTGGAGTGCAACGGTGCGATCTCTGCTCACTCCCAGGTTCAAGCAATTCTGCCTCAGCCTCCCAAGTAGCTGGATTACAGACAGCTGCAACCACATCTGGCTAATTTTTGTATTTTTAGTGTAGACAAGGTTTCACTATGTTGGCCAGGCTGGTCTCCTGACCTTGTGATTTGCCCACCGGCTTCCCAAAGTGCTGGGATTACAGGTGTGAGCCACTGTGCCCAGCTCAATGGTTTTAAATGGTCAGCATGAGTCGACATCTTTTGCCTCACATGCTATCTGCCCCCATGCCTGACATGCACACCACATTTGCCCATAGATTACCCAAGGACCCAGAATTGGGAGCAGACTTGTTACTGAGACCTGTATTTTCCCTCTTAGACTGGGTCGCATGTTTTCTTCTTTTTTTTTGAAACAGGGTCTCACTCTGTCATCCAGGCTGGAGTGTGCAGTGGCGTGATCTTGGCTCACTGCAACCTCCACCGCCTGGGCTCAAGCGATCCTCCCACCTCAGACTCCTGAATAGCTGGGATTAAAGGCGCCTGCCACCATGACTGGCTAATTTTTGTATTGTAGTAGAGACGGAGTTTTACCATGTTTCCCAGGCTGGTCTCGATCTCCTGACCTCAAATGATCCACCCGCCTCAGCCTCCCAAAGTGTTGGGATTACAGGCGTCAGCCACTGCACCCAGCCAAGGGTCACATATCTTCTTGACTTTCCATGTAAAAATTATCATCGCAACAGTTTTGTGCCTCTTCCTGCAGTTGTTCTATGATTCTGACCATCTCATTCTCGCTGCCATCATTCTCACCAGGTTTTCATCCTCACATCTGAATTATTGCATGACAGTCGCTCAGGTTATTGAGTCGCTCAGCTATATTAAGACTTCAGCAAACACTCACGGAGCGTTACTACGTGCCAAGCCTGTGCCAAGCTTGGGGATCAGGCTGACTACATCCTTTCCCTGCCCTCAAGGGCTTTCCAGGGAAATGGCCGTAGAGATGTCTGAAACAGGTAGCTACAACAGGACACGGAAAGGGCATCGATGGGGAGATGTGCAGGGGCCTGCGGAGGGCCAGGTGATGGCAGGCTGTTCCTTCCTGCTGGTCTTTAGGCCTTCGGGTTTGCTCCTGTCATAGGCACGTAGTGTTTTGTGTGTCCACTGGTCCAGATCCTTTAGCCACGTTCCAGCACCGAGACTTCAGCTTGGGATTCAGTGTTCTCTACTATCTGGCATCTCACTGTTCCACGGGACGACCTTCTCTGCCATTTGCAACTGTCTCCCAGGTGGTGCAGGTATTTCTCACACAGTTTCCTGTGATATAGTCAAAGAATCACATGTAGTAACCACTGTACTACTCATTGCCTGTCTCCAGCCCTCTGCTAAGCACTTTATTGTGTTATTTTATGTCATCTTCATAACTCATTATGCTATGTATCATCTTCCTTATTTTGTAAGATGAAGACACCAAGGTTCAGAAAGGTCAAATAACTTGCCTAAATCATACAGCTAGAATAAGGCTGAGTAGAACTCGGCTCCCGGTCAAGCCCAGAGTCATCCTACTCTTCCCCTTCCGTTCTACTGATATGATAGGAAGGAAAGAGCAGAGGTTAGCTGTTAGTGATTTTTTTTTTTTTTTGAGACAGAGTTTCACTCTTGTTGCCCAGGCTAGAGTGCAATGGCGCAATCTCAGCTCACTGCAAACTCTGCCTCGTGGGTTCAGGTGATTCTCCTGCCTCAGCCTCCCGAGTAGCTGGGATTACAGGCATGCACCACCACGCCAGACTAATTTTGTATTTTGAGTAGAGATAGGGTTTCACCATGTTGGTCAGGCTGGTCTCGAACTCCTGACCTCAGGTGATCCACCCGCCTCAGCCTCCCAAAGTGCTGGGACTACAGACCTAAGCCACTGTGCCCAGCTTAGGGGTTAGTGATTTTGTCCCTTCATTCATGCTGCTCCCATACCTGAAATACTTACTTTCTCCTCCAACAGTGAATGAAAACTGAGAGACAAATGCCTTCCCCTTTTCATCCCTTGAGAGACAGTTCGGAATCTCCTTAGATGGTCCTTTGGGGTCAAGCATCTGTCTCCCATAGTGGTGGTCAGCCCAAGAATGCTCTCTTGAATTATGTTCCTTTTTTTTTTTGAGATGAAGTTTTGCTTTTGTTGCACAGCTGGAGTGCAATGGCACCATCTCAGCTTACCATAACCTCCGCCTCCCAGGTTCAAGTGATCCTCCTGCCTCAGCCTCCCGAGTAGCTGGGATTACAGGCATGTGCCATCATGCCTGGCTAAATGCCCGGCTAATTTTGTATTTTTAATAGAGATGGGGTTTCTTCATCTTGGTCAGGCTGGTCTCAACCTCAGGTGATCCGCCTGCCTTGGCCTCCCAAAGTGCTGGGATTACAGGTGTGAGCCACCACGCCCAGCCACGTTCCTTTTTTATTCTGTTTAACTTCTCCTGTCCCTCATTTCTGCTCTCTGGAATTTCATTCCCATATAAGCTACCTGCATGCAAACTGTTTATTAAGGGTCTGCTCCTAGGGGAATGTGGGCTATGCCAGGTGACATTCAATGCTATGAGACTAAATGAGATTGGCAACAAAGTAAGACAGGGAACAGATCCAAGGACTGAACCCTGCGACCCTCCAACATTTGTTTGTTTTTAGAGATAGGGTCTCTCACTGTTGCCCAGGCTGGAGTGCAATAGCGTGACCACAGGTCACTGCAGCCTCAACCTCCTGGGCTCCTCCCTGTCTCGGCCTTCTGAATGGCTGGGACTGTGGGCACGTGCCACCATGTCTGGTTCTCTGTAACATTTAGAGGTGAAGGAGATGTGGAGAAACTAGCAAAGGGGACCTTGATGGAATAATCAAGAGAGTGTCTTGGAAGCTAAGGGGCAAAAAAAATGTCTCAAGGAAGAAGAAATGCTTAGCTGATCCTTGCTGAACAGTCAAGGAAGATGAAGATTAAGTGATAACCCTTACATTTAACCACACTGGAGGGGACTGACAATCTTAACAAAGAGCAGCTTGGGTGGAGTCGTGGAGTGATTCAAATGGGTTCAAGGCAGAACGGAAGGCGCCGTGTTCACACCTGTAATCCCAGTACTTTGGGAGGCCGAGGCGGGCGGATCATGAGGTCAGGAGTTTCAGACCAGCCTGGCTAACATGGGGAAACCCCATCTTTACTAAAAATACAAAAGTTAGCTGGGCATGGTGGTGCGTGTCTGCAATCCCAGCTACTCGGGAGGCCGAGGCAGGAGAACTGCTTGAACCTGGGAGGCGGAGGTTGAGGTGAGCTGAGATTGTGCTATTGCACTTCAGCCTGGGTGACAAGAGCAAGACTCCGTCTCAAAAAAAAGAAGAAGAAAAAAAAAAGAGAGACAGAGAAAACGGAATGGGGAGAAAGTACAACTGTCCCTTACCCATCCCTCAATGTCTGCGGTGGATTGGTTTCAGAAGGCCCCTGAAGATTCCAAAATCCATTTTTTTAGAGATGGGGGTCTTGCTATGTTGCTCAGGCTATTCTTGAACTCCTGAGCTCAAGCAATCCTCCCACCTCAAAAATCCTCCCACCTCTCAAATCACTGCGATTACAGGAGTGAGCCAAGGTTCCCAGCCCCAAAATCCTTGGGTGTGCAAGTCCCTTATATAAAATGGGGTAAAAACTGGGTGCGGTGGCTCACACCTGTAATCCCAACACTTTGGGAGGTTCAGGCAGATGGATCACTTGAAGTCAGGAGTTCCAGACCAGCCTGACCAACATGGTGAAACCCTGTCTCTACTAAAGAAATACAAAAATTAGCCAGATGTAGTGGTGAGCACAGGTATTCCCAGCTACTTGGGAGGTTGAGGCAGGAGAATCTCTTGAACCCCGGAGGCAGAGGTTGTAATAAGTGGAGATTGTGCCACTGCACTCCAGCCTGGGTGACAAGAGTGAGACTCCATCTCAAGAAAAATAAATAAAATGGTATAATATTTGCATATAACCTACACATCTTCCCATATACTTTAAATATTCTATTAATTTAATACCTAACGCAATATAAGTGTTCTGCAAATAGTTGTTATACTGTGTGTTTTTATTTGTATTATTATTTTTTGAGACAGCGTGTCACTTTGTCACCGAGGTGGGAATGCAGTGGCAAAATCACGGCTCATGGCAGCCTTGACCTCCCTGGGTTCAAGTGATCCTCCTTGCTTCAGCCTCCCAAGTAGCTGGGACCACAGGCACATGCCACCATGCCTGGCTAATTTTTGTTTTTTTTTTAGAGATGGGGTCCTACCATGTTTCCTGGCCTAGTTTTAAGTTCCTGGGCGCAAGCTCTCTGCCCACCTTGGCTTTCCAAAGTGCTGGGATTACAGATTTGAGCCACCATGCCCAGCCTATTTGTATTATTATTGTTACTTTCTTTTTTACTTTATTTATTTATTTATTTATAAGACAGTATTTCACAGTATTGGTCAGGCTGGTCTTGAACTCCGGACCTTGTGATCCACCCACCACAGCCTCCCAAAGTACTGGGATTACAGGCATGAGCCACCACGCTGTATTATTGTTATTATTTAAAGCAGCAGGATTTGATCTGTGGGCTGTAATTTGCCAACTCCAGCTGTACCATGTTTGAATGCTTTTTTTTGTTTTGTTTTGTTTTGTTTGTGACAGTCTCGCTGTGTCACCCAGGCTGGAGTGCAGTGGCATGATCTCAGTTCACTGCAGTCTCCGCCTCCCAGGTTCAAGCAATTCTCCTGTCTTACCCTTCTGAGTAGCTGGGACTACAGGTGTGGGCCGCCACACCAGCTAAGTTTTGAATTTAGTAGAGACGGGGTTTCACCATGTTGGCTAGGCTGGTCTCAAACTCTTGATCTCGGGTGATCTGCCCACCTCAGCCTTCCAGAGTGCTGGATTACAGGCGTCAGCCACTGTGCCCAGCCCTATTTGTACTTTTTGTACTTTTTCTTTTTTTATTATTGGCATTTTCTTTTTATTTTATTTTTTCAACTTTTTTTTTTGAGACAGAGTCTTGCTCTGTCACCCAGGCCGGAGTGCGGTGGCTCAATCTCGGCTCACAGCAGCCTCCACTCCCAGGTTCCAGCAATTCTCCTGCCTTAGTGTCCTGGGCAGCTGGGATTACAGGCACGCGCCACCACGCCCAGCTAATTTTCTTGTATTTTTAGTAGAGACAAGGTTTCACTGTGTTGGCCAGGCTGGTCTCGAACTCCTGACCTCAGGTGATCCATCCGCCTCGGCCTCCCAAAGTGCTGGGATTATAGGCATGAGCCACCATGCCCAGCCGCTGCAGTGTTTTGAGGTGGAACCTTTAAGAGGTGATTAGGCCATGAGGGCTGTGTCCTCACAGATGGATTAATGCCGTTGTTGTGGGAGTGGTTTTCTCATTAAAGGATGAGCTTGGGCCGGGCGCGGTGGCTCACGCCTGTAATCCCAAAACTTTGGGAGGCCGAGGCGGGTGGATCGCGAGGTCAAGAGATCGAGACCATCCTGGTCAAGATGGTGAAACCCCGTCTCTACTAAAAATACAAAAATTAGCTGGGCATGGTGGCACGTGCCTGTAGTCCCAGCTACTCGGGAGGCTGAGGCAGGAGAATTGCTTGAACCCAGGAGGTGGAGGTCGCGGTGAGCCGAGATCACGCCATTGCGCTCCAGCCTGGGTAACAAGAGCGAAACTCCGTCTCCAAAAAAAAAAAAGGATGAGCTTGGCCCCCTTTCTTCTCCCGCCTCACTCCCCTCTCTGTTGCCCCTGTGATGCCTTATGCCATGTTATGATGTGGCAAAAAGGCCTTCACCAGATGCCAGCCCCTTGACATTGGACTTCCCAGCAGGTAGAACTGTGAACCAAATGAATGTTTTTCCTTTATCAGTTACCCAGTCTCTGATATTCTTTCACAGCAGCACAAAGCAGATTGAGACACAGGGTCAAGAGCGACTTTTTAAAAAAATTATGAGTGAAATTACAGCATATTTATGTGCTGATGAAAATGATTCAGCAAAGAATTAAAAACATGACGCAGGAGAGAGGAGGGAGAATGGCTGGAGTGAGGGGTTGGATCTCGTGCAGCTCAGTGAAGGTGTTTGCCTTAGATAGGAACAGAGACCATTTATCCCTAGACAGCAGAGGGGAAAGCCGTGTATGTGGGCAAATTCTCCCGTTCCATGACTTCCTGAATGCTTCACTTGCAAGAGATCATTAAGGCTTTGAGCCTGTGCCGCCTATCCTTCCACTCCATTTTGCAGATGAGACGTACAGAGAACTTACCAAAGGAGACACCAGTGATTATTATGTGTGCACCAATGATTATTTGTTTTGTTTTGTTTTTGAGATGGAGTTTCGCTCTTGTTGTCCAGGCTGGAGTACAATGGCACGACCTGGGTTCACTGCAACCTCTGCCTCCCGAGTTCAAGCAATTCTCCTGCCTCAGCCTCCCAAGTAGCTGGGATTACAGGCACCTGTATTTTAAGTAGAGATGGGGTTTCACCATGTTGGCCAGGCTGGTCTCAAACTCCTGACATCAGATGATCCACCCACCTCAGCCTCTCAAAGTGCTGGGATTACAGGCATGAGCCACCGTGCTCAGCCTGCACCAATGATTATTAGAGGCAGAGTTGGAATCAGAATCTAAGACCTTGCACCACCCAGCACAGTAGGGTTCTGCCTGTGGTCAGGCATTCCACCCGCCCCACCTGTGCTCCGGGTAGTAGACGCACAGTGTAGGGGCCTCCAGGAAGACATTGGAAGAAAGTGGAGAACTGAGCAAACTTCAGAATGGAATCAATAAGCCATGGGGTTAGGTGATTTGAAAGTCAACTGAAGAGTCTAAGGGATCTCCCTAGATATATTTAGGAGTAACCAAATCATTGTAAGGAAAGCTATAAACTGGCAAACTGGACTGAGAAAAATCTGTCAAAATGCAGAAAGAGGAGAGTATAAATCCAAGTGCAAATAGAAGGACATGGATCTTTCTGGAATATAGATTCCTCGTTTCAAATGTTCCATGAAGCTTTGTTTCCTGATGTGGGTTTGGAAACATGGTCCCTTTGAGCTTAGATGGAATTGAATGCTGCATGAGGACTGGATGATGAGTTTCCAGAAGCGAGAGGCCGCAACACAAGAGGCACCAACAAGCTGGTCCCATGAAGGAGCCAAACACCGGAGTTCACCTTGACCTCCAGGAAACTTGTGAAACCACTGCATTCTTTTCCCTAATTCCACTCATTTTGCAACATTCCCTGAGCTGCTGTGTGAGGCACTGTGCTTAGTGCTATAGGTATGGCGGGTAAGGGAGAGGTGGGGGTGTGGCATACAAAACAGGTAAACGGAAAGAGTTTCCACCCTCCAGTTTGTACAGCCTTATAGTAAGAATGAGCGATTCACACACTGGACTATGATTTCATGCCCACTGCTTAGTCTGCTGATTACTCATTCTGCTTCTCAGTGAGCTCCGTGCCGGACAGAGTGGGGGGCATGTAAGATAGGGAGAGTCTGTGTCTTTAGTCACTGCGGAGATAACTCCCTGACTCTGGATTCAAAGATGTAAATTATAAACTGCTATTGCGTACAAATTATTCCCATGTGAGCTTGTTGAGTGTGATCCACTTATCTCCTGGACTGATCGCTAGTTAAATCCTGCTCAAGTAGCTGAAAGCCTGTTTGTTTTACGACAAACAGGAGACAGGGGCCCTTGCTGAAATTCGGGTGTGGGATTGAACCTTAAGCCAGTGCTCTAACGTGTTTGTTTGGAGAATTCCTAAGTGGGTACAGTCCGTGACAGCTGTCTTCTTTTTTTTTTTTTTTTTGAGACAGAGTTTCGCTCTTGTTACCCAGGCTGGAGTGCAATGGCGTGATCTCGGCTCACCGCAACCTCCGCCTCCTGGGTTCAAGCAATTCTCCTGCCTCAGCCTCCCGAGTAGCTGGGACTACAGGCACGTGCCACCATGCCCAGCTAATTTTTGTATTTTTAGTAGAGATGGGGTTTCACCATGTTGACCAGGATGGTCTCGA
>PVKV010031249.1:0-21256 GCA_004027835.1 Alouatta palliata | reverse complement strand
CTAGTTCCTCAGGCAAAGCAAAGTGCAGACCTTCACTTGACCACCAACCCTGTTCTCCACACTAAGGAGTTCTAGCCTGCTACTGTGTACTTGGGCAAAAGTATACTCTCTACCAACCCCTCCACCTACTTTCTCAATACAACCTGAAAAGTTCAGATGAACTAGGGCACATGGCTTTTCTCAATCAATCAGGTCATCCGCTACCCACCAAAAAAAGATAAGGTTGGAAGTTGTTCCCACACATGATCGCCAGCTCAAAGATCACAATACACAGTATGTATCACCAACTTGGAAGCAACATGGAAGCATAAGGAGATAGACTGTCATTTCCCCTGGACATGCAGTGTCACGGCTGTTCCTCCTCCTTGGCTCAGTCTGCTTTCTAATTCCAAATGGATGGCCAAGGAAGAGTTCAGCGGCTAATAGACAGACAACATAACCACTTCAGTAAGACAATTCATCACTGGCTTTTCATGAACTAATTTGAATGTTATTTTATTAGCTCATGTTATTAGTCCCAGATACAAAATATGACCTTTCCTATAAAGTAAAATCTAGTAACATAGGAGGAAATACCAAAGCTTATCACTGTGAAATCTTAACTTAAAATTGCTTTTAAATACAAAGGAAATACTCCCACTATACTGCAATCTTATAGTTCAATCGAAGATCTTGAGACAGCTATCACACATTTAACAATAGCTATAATCTTCCTCTAAGGCAGTCTAACGAGTCTTGAGAAGGCGGGTGGAGCTACAGTTAAGAGAAAGTTCAAGGCATGCATAGTGTGAATGCTGAAAATAGGAAGCCCACCACTGGGAAGGATCAAGAACAAGTATCAACAATAAGGATCACCAGCAAGTATCAGGAGAGCAAAGTATCAGAAATGTCAGCATTCCCAAGAGTTTCTTTACAGTACCCTTCTCCCACCCCTCAATCTCCTGCTCTTTCAATCTTATCCGCTCAGTTAACACGACAACTTTGATGCAATTAACCAGTGTCTCCACCTCCAACATCTCTCTCTGATTCCTATCTTTGATTTTCTCAACATCCAGCCTCAAAAATACATGCATGGAAAAAAGAAAAGGGGGGGAGAGGGGAGGGGCAATGGCTCATGCCTGTAATCCCAACACGTTGAGAAACCAAAGCAGGAGGATCACTGGAGCCCAGGGGTTCAAAACCAGCCTGGGCAATTTAGTGAGTTGTTGTTACAGTTTTTTTTTTTTTTGAAACAGCAGAGTCTCACTCTATTGCCCAGACTGTAGTGCAGTGGCATGATCTTGGCTCACTGCAACCTCCAACACCCAGGTTCAAGGAACTCTCCTGCCTCAGCCTCCTGAGTAGCTGGGACTACTGGTGCCCACCACCATGCCTGGCTAAGTTTTTTGTATATTTAGTAGACATAGGGTTTCACCATGTTGGCCAGGCTGGTCTCAAACACCTGACCTCAGGTGATCTGCTGTGCCCAGCCAAAGTATTTTTTAAGAGTTCACATCCAGAGGCAGTTATCATTCTCAAAGTCAGCAAAAGAAAACTTCATCATAGTAATCAATTTCTCCTCCTGACTTCTCTAGTGATAGTACTGTACTCATTTTTCAGCTGATTACTTTTTCTCATTCCCCAAAATTCAATATGCTTCTAGCTCCTCTACTAGTTCCTTAACACCTCTCACATTAATCGCTTTTCTTTTTCCTCTTTTTCAAACAGGGTCTCATTCTGTTGCACAGGCTGGAGTGCAGTGGTCCAATCACAGCTCAATGCAGCCTCATCCTCCCAGGCTCAAGTGATTCTTCCACCACCCGAACAGCTGGGACTATAGACACACACCACCAAAAGCTCAGCTCTGGTTTTGTTTTTGTTTTTGTTTTGTTTTTTGGTAGAGACAAGGGTTTATGTTGCCTAGGCTAGTGTCAAATTCTGGGGCTCAAGCAATCTTCCTGTAACTGCCTCTCAAAGTACTGGGATTACAGGTGTGAGCCACCACACCCAGCAAATCTTTATCTACTAGGTCAAGACCCTGGTCCAGAAGCTCCTTTCTCATAAGGTTTTGCCTCCTTATCAATCACTTAACTCTTATATCTCTCCACACTCAGGTATTGCATCAGATAAATCCTCCCAAAAGAACAATCATGAGCAGTTTCTCACTGTTCCCAGGATCAAACTTGTCTAAACTTGGGAAGAAAGAAAGTAATAAGCTATGCATAGCTACACAGGCAACATTTGAATTGAATGAGACTGGGCTCTTCATCAACCAGCCTTGCATGTATCAGTACTACTCAATGCTTTCCAGCCACTATAAAAAAAAACATTGCTGCATGCTCTGTGACATAAAGAAGAAAAATAATGTAACAAAGTACTACACTTTTTTTTTTTTGAGACGGAGTATCACTCTGCCACCCAGGTTGGAGTGCAGTGGCGTGATCTCGGCTCACTGCAACCTCTACCTCCCAGGTTCCAGCAGTTCTCCTGCCTCAGCCTCAGCTGGGATTACAGGTGCACACCACCATACCCAGCTATTTTTTTTCATAGAGATGGGGTTTCACCTTGCTGGTCAGGCTGTTCTCAATCTCCTGACCTTGTGATCTGCCAGCCTCAGCCTCCCAAAGTGCTGGGATTATAGGCATGAGCCACCACGCCCAGCATTATTATGTATTTCAAAACATAAATGTTCAAGCATGTCTACACTAGACAAAAATAAAAGCAGTCACATATGCACACCCATATATGGGATCAACATGTGTCCTCAGGCATGCTTATCATACTGGGTAACACATTTTCTCAATCTTCATAAACTGAGCTCACTAATCCTCCCCCAATAGATTAAAAATGAATAGAATGTCTTAATGCAGCTTCAACTATCATCTCCAAACAAAGAAAGCTCACAAACATCTCTCTCTCAACATGATATCTCAGCTACTTTTACTGATTAGAAAATAATGACCTAGATGTCCTGGCAAACACCTTCAATTCAACATACGAAAAGCATCTTACTCTACAACCTGCCTTTCCTTCTAACTATTCCAATTTCTATTAATGGATCCCAGTTACAGCGTTAGTCTGTATGACACTTTCCATTATGCCTGTTTCCCTTATGAACTTGGTGAACATTTATCACACAAATGAGACACTTTTTTTTTTTAAATATATATACTTTTTATTGCATTTTAGGTTTGGGGGTACATGTGAAGAACAAGCAAGAGATTGTTACATAGGTACACACATGGCAGTGTGAACAAATGAGACACTTTTAAAGGAAAAAGGTGTCAAGCATGGTGGCACATGCCTGTAATCCCAGCACTTTGGGAGGCTGAGGTGGGAGCACTGCCTAAGGCCAAGAGTTCAAGACTAGCCTGGGCAACATAGTGAGACCCCCATCTCTGGAAAAAAATTAACAAATTAGCCAGCCATGGTAGTACACATCTATAGTCCTAGCTACTCCAGAGGCTGAGGTGAGAGCATCACTTGAGCCCAGGAGTTTGAGGCTAAAGTGAGTCATTATCATACCACTGTACTCCAGCCTGGGTAAAAGGGCAAGATCTTGTCTCAACTAAGTAAGGAATAAAAGGGGGTCCTTATTAAGAATTAAGCATAGGCTGGGCGCGGTGACTCACACCTGTAATACCAGTACTTTAGGAGGCCAAGGCGGGTAGATCACTTGAGGTCAGGAGTTTGAGACCAACCTGGCCAACATGGGGAAGCTTCGTCTCTACTGAAAAAAAAAATTTACAAAAATTAGCTGGTCATGGTGGCATATACCTGCAGTCGCAGCTACTCGAGAGACTGAGGCAAGAGAATTACTTGAATATGGGAGGTGGAGGTTGCAGTGAGCCAAGATTCCGCCACTGCACTCCAGCCTGGGTGACAGAGTGAGATTCTGTCTCAAAAAAAAAAAAAAAAAAAAAAAAAGAATTAAATGTAGACAAAAGGCAAACTGAGATGTCTGATAACCATACTTATGAAGAGCTCACATAATATGGAAAAAATTCTCAATTCGTAGAAGCAAGGAAATTTGAGTTCTATTCCTGGCTCTGCTGCTATTAACAGCTTCCTGTTTTTAATCAATTTTCTGGCCTTTAGTGCTTTTATACATAAATTGAGAAAACTAGGACTGGTGTCTAAGGCCCCTTACAGCCTCTAGTGCATATATATCTGTGAACAGGATCAACTCACACAAAAGGGAGATCCTTAGACAGGCAATGAGGAAGGAGGAAAGACAGGTCAGAAAACAGGAAAGAACTTGAGGCAACCCAAATGCTTAGGACTGGGAGGTCTGTAGGCAACAGTGTGTCTAACTTCCAGTATTCATGTATCCTTTCCATTGGTCTTTCAATTTTTTTCTTTTGGCTTTGTAACTCATACATGGTTAGTAGAAAACGTGTAAGTGAAAATAAAGAAACAGGCAAGAAATTATATTAAAATCAACAAAAATCTCAATACCAGCAATGATCACTAGGTGTTTTTAAGTTTGGTATAAACCCTTCCAAACATTTTTCCATGCAAATATATAAATGTACTTTTAATGTGATGAAACAGTTGTGTAGCCAATTTACATAAAAACATATTCACCAAATTCCTATCAATAGGCATAGTCATCCATCACTTTTAATGGCAGCTTAGTACTCCATATCATGGATGTGCCACAATTGTTTCACCAAGTCCCTTTTAAATCACAATCTTTCATGAATATATATATACAATTAATACATACATATCTTACAAATATACTTCTGTGGTCTTATCCCAATAGTGCCTTACAGTAAGTTCCTTGAAGAATGACTGCCAGGTCAAGGGTAGGGGCTTTTTTTTAGTGTATATTAACTGTCTGCGCTTCGTAAGTTCTCTGCCCAAGAAGTATATTAAGAATGGTAATTTAAGAACTGAAGGTTTCTCTAAAGCAGTATTCAAGATACCTAATGCTAAAAATAATCTCCACATTTCACTACACACCATCTTATGACTCTTTTTCCAAGACCCATGATATTCACATGTCAGAAGTTGGCTAAGAATTTAAAATACAAAGCCACTATTTTTCTTTAGGGAACATACTACCATGCTACAGATCGTAAATGAAGTTTCTGTACTTCTACTGCATCACAGTACAAAGAGATGCTCTTCTACATTACGTACAAAAGACACTTTCACTTAATTCTTTAAGTACTTTTAAGATCTATGCACAAAGAACTACTATTATGTAACATTCATAATCTTTTGCTATTTTCAAATTGGAACAATTAGTCAGATGTATAGTAATTATCAAGAAGCAGATTACTCACAGAATTTTCAGTTTTTCTTCAGATTTCCTCGAGGCTTGACCTAATTTAACAATAGACAGTGTAGAGCAGTGGAGCTATTTAGGCATGGAGTGACTACATGACAATGCCTAATGCTGTGACAGCACACAAATGACAACAAAAAACAATGCTCAGATAACTCAGGACTCTTTTTCCTTCCTCTGCTATTCGACACGAAAAACAAAACTGATTATATAGGCAACAGAAGGAATTGAGCTGTCGTCAAATAAAAATTAGGTTTGAGAACAGAGTTGAGGAAACTCCCGGCTCCACTGTTCAGTCAGCCTGGTCACTTTCAGCAAATCGATTTATCTCCATGCACTCATGTTTCTCACCATTAAACCATGCGCTGCTCTATCGCCTACTTCAAAGCTATCATGAGAATTAATTAGTCATAGTCAATAAAAGCATATCACATTCCTTAGAACATTATAATAATATTCACGAATTCTAAAATTTCTAGCAAGACCAGGTGAGTGAAATAAGATACACTCATCTAATTTAAGAAGATTAAATTTAAAAGGCAGGAAAACATCAAGATTTTTAGGTGCTTAGTTACTCTGCCTCACTGGAAAGATCTAATACTATATGTAAATAATATTAATATGATTTCTAGAACAGTAGATTTCAAAAGAAGAAAGTGCAGAAAGGGGTGTAGGAAGCATAGGAAAACGAAGACAGTGAGGGAGAAAACTTTTTACGACATACATAGTGCCTTTCCTAGGAAGTGTCCCTTCCCTCCCACCTTAATGAATGTCACAGAAGACATGATAGTGTTCTCCATAAAAATATTGAGAGGATGGCCCAGAGCTGATGTGATAAAAAAAGAAAAGGTAGAAAACCACTGCGGCAAAATAGTAACATTTACACTGAAATACTGATTTTATAAGAGGAAGAAACTTTTAAGCCAGAGAGAAGACAATTATTAATTTAAAATTAATGTAAGTGGATAGTAGAAAGAGAGTCTGAAAAGCCGAGTTTTTCATCCATCTCAATAAAGAGCTACAAAATCAATCTTTAACAGAGTGGAAAAAAATAGCTAACAATAGACATTAAAGAAACAAAAAATTTTAAAATAGGGTTTTTGTAAATGCCAAAAGTTGATTTATTTGAAAAGACTACTAAAAGTGCTATGTCCCAAGTAGGACATATTAACAAAGAGAGCCGTTTCTCCTTCAGGCGAAAATACAGTAATAAAAATTACCCTCCTGCTTTAGACAACCAAGACACCCTGGATGTCAGGCAATGAAGGACAGAGATCCCTGAAAATCAGGAGAGAGAAGCTCAGCTGTACTATTATCCAAGCTTACTGCGTGATACAGATTCCAGGCCTCTGCACTGGTAGGAACAACCCAGGCAAAACCTGGAGGACAACTTCATGAGCTGACATGAAAGTGAGAGCCACTGGAGACAAAGCCAGAACAGAGAAATGGAGAGAGAAGAGATAAGGAGCCCAGAGATCTGAAGATCCACTTCAAGAATTCAGCAGGGTACTGATTAGCACATGAATGTGAGGTAATTATTGAAAACCAGGGAAAAAACATCCCAACAGTATACAGATCTCGCCAGATGTCACTCTTAAGCCTACGCAGGTTTCCACCATCCACACTTAAAAAACTTATTTCACTCACATGGTGCTGAGTACAAGTCAGGAAAACCGTGCCTGAGTAGTGGAGAATAATTAGTCCTACGATGAGTACTGCTCCAAATGTGCCTAATAAGCTAACTGCAGATCGGACAATGCAGACAAATGATATAAAAACATAACGCTATGTTCCACACATACATGAAATTAAGTAATTTCATTTTCAATAGCATTTAAAAGAAAAAAATACCTAAAAATAAATTTAACCAAGGAAGTGAAAGACTTATACACTGAAAACTACGATCATTACCAAAAACAAATTTCACCTAAATAAAGAGACATTTATGTCCACAGGAAGGAAGGCTTACTATCACTAAGTTATCAATACAATTTGATGTCATTTATAGATTCAATGCAATCCCTATCAAATTCTCAATGACTTTCCTGCAGAAATGGAAAAGCTCAGGAGTTTGAGATTACAGTGAGCTGTGATCATACCACTGCACTACAGCCTGGGCAATAGAACAAGACCTTCTAAAAAAAAAAAAAAAAAAGTAAAGAATAAAAGGGACGTCCTTATGAAGAATTAAGGATCAGCTGGGTGCAGTGGCTGACGCTTGTAATTCCAGCACTTTGGGAGGCCAAGGCGGGGGAATCTTGACTCCTGAGGTCAGGAGTTCAAGACCAGCCTGGCCAACATGGCAAAATCCCACCTCTATTAAAAATACAAAAATTAGCCGGGGCCGGGTGCAGTGGCTCACGCCTGTAATCCCAGCACTTTGGGAGGCCGAGGTGGGTAGATTACAAGTCAGGAGATCAAGACCATCCTGGCCAACATGGTGAAAGCCCATCTCTATTAAAAATACAAAGATTAGCTGGGCATGGTAGCACATGCCTGTAGTCCCAGCTACTCGAGAGGCTGAGGGAGCAGAATTACCTGAACCCAGGAGGTGGAGGTTGCAGTGAGCTGAGACTGCGCCACTACACTCCAGCCTGGTAACAGAGCGAGACTCTGTCTCAAAAAAAAAAAAAAAAACACACAAAAATTAGCTGGGAGTACTGGTGCGTGCTTGTAATCCCAGCTACTCAGGAGGCTGAGGTGGGAGAATCGCTTGAACCCAGAAGACAGAGGCTGCAGTGAGCTGAGATCCCCCCACTACACTGCAGCCTGGGTGACAGAGTGAGATTCCATCTCAAAAGAAAAAAAGAATTAAGGATCACTTCGAATTCTCATGGAATTGCAAAGGACACCAAACAGCCAAAACAATCTTGAAAAATCACAAAATAGGACAATGCACACTTCCTGTTTTCAAAACTGCAAAGCTACAGTGATCAAAACAGTGTGGTACTGGCATAAGGACAGACACACACCAATGGAATAGAAAGGAAAATTTCAGGAATAAGCCATGTATGGCCAACTGATTTTGAGTAAGAGTCCAGAAAAAAACGGTCTCTTGAACAAATGGTATTAGAGCAACTAATTTTTCACACGTAAAGAATAAAGCTGCAACCCTACTTCACACCACATATGAAAATTAACTCAAAAGGATTAATGGCCTACATATAAGAGCTAAAAACCATAAAACAGAGATAAATCTTGGATTTAGTAACAGATTCTTACATAGGACACTAAAACTACAAGAAAAGAGAGAGAAGTTGGGCTTCCTCAAACCACAGACTTTTAAAATGAACCAAAGACCCATCATTAGACTTAAAACTATAAAACTCTTAGAAAACATAGGGCAAAAGCTTCATGGTATGAATTTGGCAATGATTTCTAGGATATGACAACAGAAACTCAAGCAACAGAGTAAAAACAGAAACACTGGACTTTATGAGAATTTAAAACTTCTGTGCATCAAAGGACACAATCAGCAGAGTTAAAAGGGAGGCGGGCAGCGGCCACAGCTTGGGTCCCCCTCGGGTGCCCCCACCACCATCCGTGGAAAAAAAAAATTAAAAATAAACGGTAACCTACAGAATGGAAGAAAACTTGCAAATCGTCTATCTGATAATGGAGTGTCTCAGTCTATTTTGTGCTGCTACAATAGAATACCACAGACTGAGGAATTTATAATGAAAAGAAATTTATTGGCTCACAGTTCTGGAGGATGAGAAGTTCAAGACAGAGAAAACGGCATCTGGCCAGTGCCTTTTCGTTGTGTTATCCCATGGGAGAAGGCAGAAAGACAAAAAAGAGACAAAGGGAAGCCAAACTCATTACCTTACAAGGAACCTATGCCCAGGATAACAAAACTCACTGCATTAATCCACTAAGTAAGGGCAGGGTCCTCATAGCCTAATCACTTCTTAAAGTTCCCACTTTTATTTTTTATTATTTTTTTAATTTTTTAATTTTTTAAAGATGGAGTTTCACCATGATGGCCAGGCTGGCGTTGAACTCCTGACCTCAGGTGACCCACCCATCTTGGCCTCCCAAAGTGCTAGGATTACAAGCGTGAGCCACCGCGCACGGCCCCGCCCATTTCTATTTTTACTATTTTCTTTGAATAACCCTGGCAGTCCACCTCTTAATACTATTACAATGGCGATTAAGTTGCAACGTGAGACACTGACACCATAGCAGGGAGTTAATATCCAGAATACATGTATAAAGAACTTTTACAACTCAACAATAAACACAAAAAGCAAATAACCCACTTTAAAAATGGGCAAAGAGGCTGGCTTATGCCTATAATCCCAGCACTTTGGGAGGTCAACACGAGTGGATCACTTGAGCCCAGAAGTTTGAGACCACCCTGGATAATATGGCAAAACCACGACTCCACAAAAAAAACAAAAATTAGCTGGGCATGCTGGTGCATGCCTGTAGTCCCAGCTACTTGGGAGGCTGAAGTGGGAGGATCACCTGAGCCTAGGGAGGTTGAGGCTCCAGTGAGCCATGATCATGCCACTGCACTCCAGCCTGGGCAACAGAGGGAGACCATGTCTCAAAAAAAAGGAAAATTCTGACACATGGCACACGTGGACAAACCTTGAGGACATTATGCTAGGTGAAATAAGTCAATCACAAAAAGATAAAATACCATATGATTCCGTGTATATGAGGTGTCTAACATACTCAGACTCACAGAAACAGAAAGGAGAATGGTGGTTGTCAGGGAATGGGAGGGTGTCAAAAAACGGAAAGTTGTTTCATGTGTACAGAATTTGTTTGGAAAGAAAAAAGTTCTGGAAATCAACTGAACAACAACGTAAATATATTTACATTACTAAAGTCTACACTAAAAATAGTTATAATGGTAATTTTTTGCTATGTGTGTTTTACCACAACTAAACAATTTTTTAAAAAATCAACTGTTTTTCTACATACTGGCAACAAACAATTTTGAATTTAAATTAAAAAAATTTACATTTATGTAGTGATACCATTTACAATAACATCAAGAAATATGAAATGGAATAATCTGACAAAAACACTATAAAACTCAGCTGAAAAGAAATTACAGATCTAAAATAAATGGAGAGATACTACATTCATGCATCAGAAGACTTGATCAATTTTTCCCAAACAGATCTTCGAGGCAACAGAATACCAATGAAAGTCCCAAAAGGTTTTTTTGTGAAAACTACCAGGCTAATTCTAAAATGCAAAGACCCAGAATCACTAAAATAACTTTCAAAAATAACAAGATCGGGGGACTAACTCTGTTAGTTTTCAAGTCTTATAAACCTCCAGTAATCAAGACTGCATGGTACTTACGTAAAGACAAATACATCGAAAAAACAGAATAGAGTTCAGAGACTGACTGACACATGGACAACTGATTTTTGACAAAGATACAAAAGCAATTCAGTGAAGAAAAAGGTATTTGCAGAAAATGAACAACTGATTATCCATAAGCAAATAATTTCCATCCATATCTTACACCATATAAAAAATTTAACCAAAATGGAACATAAACCCAGTTGTAAAATCTAAAACTGTAAAACTTCCAAAAACATAGAAGGAAGTTCCTATGATTTGGGATCAGGCAACAATTTCTTAAATATGAAACCAAAATCCTGATCTTTAAAAGAAACTGATAAATTTCACCAAAATTTAAAACTCCTGTTCTTCAATACACTGCTGAGGGAATGAAAAGATGGACCACAGACTACAGAGAGTGGATTTGCAAACCATTTGACAAGGGACTTGCATCCCAAATGTATAAAGAATGCTCAAAACTCAAATAGAAGAAACCAACCAACCAATAACAACAACAATAAAAATAGCCAAAAGACAAGAACAGATATATCAAAGGGATATACAGATGGCATATAAGCTTAGGGAGGATGGCCACGGTGGCTCACACCTGTAATCCCAGCACTTTGGGAGGCTGAGGCAGGAGGACTACTTGAATCCTGGAGTTCAAGACTAGTCTGGGCAACACAGCAAGACTCCATCTCTACAAAAAACTTAAAAGATTAGCTGGGCATAGTGCCATAAGCCTGTAGTCCCAGCTACTCGAGACGCTCAGGTGGGAGAATTACCTGTGACCAGGAGGTCTGGGCTGTAATCCCAGCTATTCAATCAGTGAGACAAGATGGTCCCACTGCACTCCAGCCTGGGCAACCAAAGTGAGACCTGGCCTCAAAAAAAAGCTTATGGAAAGATACTGAATACCACTAGCCATAGGGAAGCACAAATTAAAAGAACAAAGAGACATCACTAAGACTAATTGGAAGGGCTAAAATTGGCCAGGTGTTGGTAAAGACGTGGATGAACTTGAATTATCAAACAGTGCTTGTTGCAATGTAAAACTGTATAATTACTTTTAAAATAATTAGTTTGGCAACTTATTTTATTTTTTTTAAAGACAGGGTCTCACTATGTTTCCCATAGCTGGTCTCAAACTCCTGGGCTCAGGCAATCCTGCCTCAGCCTCCTAAAGTGCTAGGATTACAGGTGTGAGCCACCACGCCCAGCCTAAGAACCTCTTTTCTCAATAAATTCCCCAGCTTCAGGTATTCCTTTACAGCAATGCCAACAGCTAACACATACATCCCTTTTCTAGAAGGAAATAACCTCTTGGAGTAAATACTGGATTCTCCCTTATTTTTCATATTATTACATCTCTTTGCCAGTATCTTTTTCTAGTCAATGTATGTCTTTGCCAAACAAGGTAGAAAAAAGTTGTCAGGCCAGGAACAGTTGTCAAACCTACAATCCCAACACTCTGGGAGGCTGAGACAGGAGGATAACTTGAGCCCAGAAGTTTGAGACCAGCCTGAGAAACAAAGCAAGACTCCATTTCTATAAAAAATAAACTAAAAAAAAAAAAAAAAAAAAAAAGGCAAGGCATGGTGGTACACATCTGTAGTTCCAGCTACTCAGGAGGCTGAGGTGAGAGGACTGCTTGAGCCCAAGAATTTAAGGCAGCAGTGACCCATGATCGGCCACTGCATCCCAGGCTGGATGACAGAGCAAGACCCTATCTCAAAAAAAAACAACAACAGAAAACAACAACAATAAAAAGTTGTCAGGGGGACAGTCTTGCCTGTGATTACTAGTAGCATCTAAGAACCTGAAATCATGAGTGTCACTGGAACCAAGCTGTAAGGAAATTCCAACACATTAAAATGAAATCAAGTCACAGGGGGCTATAGGACAGAGCACCTGGAGGTGACATTAGAAACTGCAAACAGAAAAAATGCATAATTTGGGAGTAAAAGCGTATGACACAAACATATATGATTAAAAGCATTCACTGTTCTCCCAACGTCCACACACTCAGAAAAACACCGCTACCTGCTCATGCCAGTCTTCTCACTTCAGCAAACACCAAGAAAACTCAGTATTCATCACAGTTTATTAACATTAACTCCATTCGTTCTCAGAGAGGAGGAAAGACCAGGCAGAAACCTACCTGTGCCCAAAAGTAGGCTACCATCACGACCCAATGGAGAAAGAACTGGGGAATAAACTGAGTCTAGGTTTCTTTGAGTAAACATTCCTCAAAAGTTTCTGCTCTTAAGCACACAAATTTAGCAAATTTAAGTTAGGAGTTCCTGTCTACACTAGGAAATGGGAGACAACTACTCCTTTTATCACAGTCAGAAGATCACCTATAGACTGTGATCAATCATATATGCAAAGAATATTGAAAGATAATAACATTAATATGTATTAAGGGCTTACTAGATGCCAAGCTGCAGCAACCCTCACAACCCTATGAGGTAATTATTATCATTCATCAGGAGGCATTACAGTAACTTACCTAAAGGTGGAAACTGGAATTCCAAGTATGCTCATCTAATCACTATGCTATTTATGCTTCAACCTGCCAATTTACTTTTTATTCTGTAAGCCATAAGGAGCCAATGAAAAAAATTAAGGACAACAGTAATGATCATCTTTACCTGCTAGAACACACTACTCAGTCATGTGGAAGGCGGACTGGTGCTGGGGTGAGCAAGGGTCTTGAAAGAGACAGTCAAAGTCTGGGTCAAAAATGCTGAGAAATGAGTATAAGAATGCGTAGGAGAGACTAAAAGCCTAAAATCTGTGTCTAGTAAACTCAGGTAGACTTTCTGGTTGTTGTAACTATGGGAAGAGATGAAGGAAGCTACCTCGCAGGTTACTAGCTGGGCCACCGGTTAGTAATTACTGGCCATCAATTTATGGAAGACAGAAGGAGGAACTGGTGCTTTAGTTTTGTGTAGGGAACAGGAAGAGGACAAGTCTACCTCACGCAAATCAAAATGAGAGAAAGCAATCCTGCAGAATTTCTCTCCCCTGACAAGATAAGCTTCTCATATTACAGAGATCTTAACTTTGAAATGCTTTTCAAAAATAGTCGCTTGGGCTGGGAGGGGATTTCAACTAAGTCCTCATTTTACAGATTAGGCACTGAAGGTTTCAATACCCTGTCCAGAGTGCACATTGTTCAGGCAAAACCAGGACTGGAAACCAGCTTTGCCGGCTCCGTTCTACTTACTGCTCCCTCCGCTTTACCTGCCCTCCCAACCTACTAATAGAGATTTACATCCCCAAATAACGTTCACGTAACCACTTAGCATTCTTCAACTAAAAACAAAATTAGATATATAAGCTAAAAATCTAAAGCCGAAAGCATGTATTTAATTTTCATAAAATTTATGTTTTTCTTTGGAAAAACTTTCCCATTGTGTGAGTTTCTATTCACTGTCCTAAGACCAAAAAAAAAAAAAAAAAAAAATCCTTTTTAAACTTCGGCTTTCAACAAACCACAGACCCTCTAGGCTTAATATTCCACCGTATGAAACCACTAACACTGCAAAGGCCTGTTCTGCCAAAACCAGGCCAATTAAGTCAGGGCTCAGTTGCTTCTGTGCTACTGTCAGACCTCAAGCAAAAGCAAAACTGGAGAAAGAGGCCGGCCTAACTTGCTCCTCAGCCGGTCCCCAGCAACGCCTCTGAAACTCTGCTCCTCATCGCTGCGACCGCCCCTCCGACGCCTGCAGAACACGGAAGGAGCCGCGAGGCGCTGCCCGGCATCTGCCGCCAACTTCCTGGCCCATGGTCTGATTCAAAATGCTCCCTACCGTTGTCCAAGTAGACCTGGGCAGAAACGGTGCCAGGAAAACTGTTCACTGTTAAGGGATGGAGAATTCCGAAACAACCAAATTACTACTTATATTCTCTGTCCTATTTCTGGCGCCTTTTGAAACAATAACCAAATCCCGGAAAGTTTTGTCTAGGATGAACAGTCACTAGGAAAACCTGTATTCGTGATGAATTCGGCTCCTCCATTAACGGACCGGCTTTCCCAGAGCCGAAGCTCCCGCCCGGAACCCTGGGCTCGCGGGACCCAGGTGCCACCCCACCCAGCCTCCCCGGGCCTTTACTCACCCAGCTGCTGCCAGCGGCCTGAGCGCCCGCGCGCTTCTCCGGCATGGCTCTCGCTTCCGGCTCCGACGCCACCTTCTCCTCCGTCTCCGGCGGCGGCTCCACGCTCATGCCGCGGCCATGCCCGCGCCAGCCCGGGGCGCTCTGGCACGACGGCGGCGCCGCACACGCGGCGGCGGACCCCGCGCCCTCATGGGCTCTGCGGCCCTCGGGGGCCTGCGGGTCGGGCGACGGTGCCAGCAGCGGCGCCGAGGGCTGTAGAGGCTGAAGCTGCGGATCAGGCTAGCAGAGGACTACAGCTCCAGGAACGCAGACTCGCAGACCGCACGGACCCCGTCTCTCGCAGCTGCCGGTGGCGTCAGAGGTGGGCTGGTTGGTCAAGAGACTGCGCCTCGCCCCGCCTCCCCACAGGCCGGCGCTGGGCAGGACGCCCCGCCCTGCGTCTCCGCTCCCGCATCAAGAACGAGTCCCGCGCCTGAGCAGCCTCCTGCGACGCCACGCCCACATCAAGCCCCGCCTCCACCTCAGGACTGGCGCTTTGGCGTCAGGACTTCGTGGCGCGCGGGAAATACATCATCTCCGAGAGCCCCTACGCCTGATTTCTTTTTCCGGAGAATGTGGGCTGAGCCTGTCAAGTGGTGAGGGGCAAAGGCGTGGGGGTTTTGTAGTGACTGCAGTTCAGTTCCAGTCTGGTTTGCGCCAATCCACGAATCTCTCAAGTTTTTCTATGATTCTGCAAGAAGAAAAGAATATAACAACGTTTCCCAAATGTATTCACAACGCTTTTTATTCTTGAAACATGATTAATATCTTGCAGAATGTGTAGGACACCGTTGGAAAAGCCTGGCTTTTTATGTTTATTTATTTTGAAAGACGTGCATCTAATACTGAATAGAAAAGTCTAGAGGTCGGGCGCCAGTGGCTCACGCCTGTAATCTCAACACTTTGGGAGACCAAGTGGGGTGATCACCCGAGGTCAGGAGTTCGAGACCAGCCTGGCCAACGTGGTGAAACCCCGTCTCTACTTAAAAAACACCTAAAAAATTAGCCGGGCATGGTGGTGCACACCTGTAATCCCAGCTGTTCGGGAGGCTGAGGCAGGAGAATAGCTTGAACCTGGGAGCCAGAGGTCCCAGTGAGCCGAGATAGTGTCACTGCACTCCAGGCTGGGCAACAGAGTGAGACTTCGTCTCTACAACAACAAAACAGACTAGAAAACAATAACATACTTGACCTTTTTACAGACATTAATAGTAGAAAAAATAAAATTATTTCTATTTACAGGATTAATTATTTTAATTAAAGTTACTTCATTTAAGAATGTTTTTCAGGCTGGGCAAGGTGGCTCATGCCTGTATTGCCAGCACTTTGGGAGGCCAAGGTGGGTGGATCACCTGAGGTCAGGAATTCAAGACCAGCCTGGCCAACATGGTGAAACCCTGTCTCTACTAAAAATACAAAAATTATCTGTCTGTGGTATACACCTGTTACTAGCTACTTGGGAGGCTGAAGCAGGAGAATCACTTGAACCTGGGAGTCAGAGGTGGCACTTGCCCTTTTTTTTTTTTTTTTTTGAGTTAAGAGTCTCGCTCTTTTGCCCAAGCTGGAGTGCAGTTGTGCTGTCACAGCTCACTGCAGCCTTGACCTCCTGGACTCACGTGATCCTCTCACCCCAGCCTCCCGGATAGCTAGGATCACAGGTGCATAAAACCATGCCTGGCTAATTTTATTTCTGATAGAGTCAGTGTCTGTGTTGCCCAGGCTGGTCTCCAACTCCTGGGCTCAAATGATCTTCCTACCTCAGCCTCCCAAAGTACTGGGATTATAGGTGTGAGCCACTGTGCCTAGCCTTGATTTCTATTTAATATTTTTGTTGAGATTTTTTCCCTTTAAATAAATTAATCATGTGATCTTAAAGCTGGATTTTAAGATTGGGGTAAATTTAATACTAAAATCAGGTATTTAATAATTGAGAGTCTTTAATCCCCAAGCCTATCCTCTGGTTTAATGATTCACTAGAAGAATCCCCAAAAGCTATTATACTCATAATTGCAGTTTATTACAGTGAAAGGATACAGATGAAAATCAGCAAAGGTAAGAGGCAGCAGAGTCCATGAGACACGACGCACAAGGTTCCAGTTGTCCTTCCTAAGTAGTCTATTGACAGCACTTAATTCTCCCAGCAATGATATGGATCTGAGTGCAGTGCTTTCTCTCCATTTGTGTGTGTGTGTGTGTGTGTGTGTGTGTGTGTGTTTAACAATACATGCAGTTTCAGAATTTCTAACTGTGGAAGCAAATTTTTCAACTGTAGTGTTTACGTATGGTTCTATTTGTTTTTATCGTCATAGTAGCCAGTCAAAATGGTTTTCCAAAGTTACTCAAATCAATTTTCTTTTTTCTTCATTCACTTTGAGGTTATACCATACCTTTGTAATATTTATATTTTTTGAAATGGAGTCTTGCTCTGTTGCCCAGGCTGGAGTGCAATAATGCAATCTTGGCTTATTGCAACCTCCAACTCCTGGGTTCAAACAATTCTCCTGCTTCAGCCTCCTGAGTAGCTGGGATTATAAGCACGTGCCACTACCCCTGGCTAATTTTTGCATTTTTAGCAAAGATGGGGTTTCACCACTTTGGTCAGGCTGCTCTTGAACTGCTGACCTCGTGATCTGCCCACCTCGGCCTCCCAAAGTGCTGGGATTACAGGCCACCGCACCTGGCCTGCAATATAATTCAGTTCATTTGTCACACAGGGCATTCTATCATAAGAACCCTCTTTAATTTGCACACGGTAAAGTCAACTCTTTGTAGTGTATAGTTCTGTGGGTTTTGACAAATGAATTGGCCAGGTGCAGTGGCTCAGGCCTGTAATCCCAGCACTTTGGGAGGCCGAGGTGGGAGGATTACTTGAGGCCAGGAGTTCAAGAGAAATGGATAGAGTTATGCATCTACCACCACAAGACCCTAAATATTCCCTTGTGTGGTCACTTTGTAATCAACAGAAAGGGGTAAATGGTATCGAATTCATCACTTTTTTTTTTTTTTTTTTTTTTTTTTGAGATGAGGTCTTGTTCTGTCACCCAGCTGGAGTGCAATGTCACAATCTTGGCTCACTACAACCTCTGCCTCCTAGGTTCAAGCAATTCTCCTCCTTCAGCCTCCTGAGTAGCTGGGATTACAGGCGCTCGCCACCACGCCCAGCTAATTTTCGTATTTTTAGTAGAGACAGGGTTTCACCATGTTGGCCAGGCTGGTCTCAAACTCCTGATCTTGTGATCCACCCACCTCGGCCTTCCAAAGTCCTGGGATTTCAGGCATGAGCCACCACGCCTGGTCTGAAGTCATCATTTTTTATATATAACTTGAATCTTTTTAAAAGTATGATGCAATTGGGTTGTTCAATAATGTCTGTGAGTCTCCTTGTGTTGGCAGTTGTCTGCTGGGAAGGAAATCCAGAGCTGGCACCTGCACAGCCCAGAGGCAAGCTAAGGTGTATAAAGCAACACCTCAGCATGGTATCTTTGTTGCTCTGTTTCTCCACCCATCGACTGTTCCCTGTGTGAAAAGATATCAAACTGTCTTACAGTAATTGGCTAAATATTTCAAACACACTTCACTTGATTTTGTTTGTTTGGAGCACTACTTTGTAATTGCAATTATAATCTAATGTGTTAAGATAAACTTACTTGCACAGATTTTTCTTTTTTTCCCGGAAATGGAGTTTTGCTCTCTAACCCAGTCTGGGGTGCGGTGGTGTGATTTCAACTCACTGAAACCTCCGCTTACCAGGCTCAAGCTATTCTCCTGCCTCAGCCTCCCAAGTAGGTAGCATTACAAGTGCATACCACCACACCAGATAATTTTTGTATTTTTAGTAGAGACAGGGTTTCACCATGTTGGCCAGGCTGGTCTCGAACTTCTGACCTCAAGTGATCCACCTGCCTTTGCTTCCGAAAGTGCTGGGATTACAGGGATGAGCCACTGCGCCTGGCAACAGATTTTAGTTTAAGACAAAGTTCTTTTTCTTTTTTTTGAGACAGAGTCTCGCTCTCTCACCAGGCTGGACTGCAGTGGTGTGATCTTGGCTCACTGCAACCACCACCTCCCAGGTTCACACGATTCTCTGGCCTCAGCCTCCAAAGTAGCTAGGACTACAGGCACATGCCACCACGCCTGGCTAATTTTTTATATTTTTAGTAGAGACAGGGTTTCACCATGTTAGCCAGGATGGTCTTGATCTTCTGAGGTCAGGAGTTTGAGTCCAGCCTGACCAACATGGTAAAACCCTGTCTCTACTAAAAAATAATACAAAAATTAGCCAGGCATGGTAGCACACATCTGTAATCCCAGCTACTCAGGAGTCTGAGGCAGGATAATTGCTTGAACCCAGAAGGCAGAGGTTGCAGTGAGCTGACATCGCACCACTGCACTCTAGCCTGCATGATGGAGCAAAACTCTGTATCAAAAAGAAAAAATGCTGGGTCCAGTGGCTCACACCTATAAACCCAGCACTTTGGGAGGCCGAGGTGAGTGGATCACGAGGTCAGGAGTTCGATAACAGCCTGCCCAACATGGTGAAACCCCGTCTACTAAAAATACAAAAATTAGCTGGGCGTGGTGACATGCGCCTGTAGTCCCAGCTATTAGGGAGGCTGAGGCTGACTCAGAAGAATCACTTGAAGCTGCGAGGCAGAGGTTGCAGTGAGCTGGGATTGGGCCACTGCACTCCAGCTTGGGGACAGAGCAAGACTTCTCAAAAAAAAAAAAAAAAAAAAACCATGCCAGGTGTGGTGGCTCATGCTTGTAATCCCAGCACTTTGGGAGGCTGAGGTGGGCGGATCACCTGAGGTCCAGAGTTTGAGACCAGCCAGACCAACATGGAGAAACCTCATACAAAATTAGCCGGGCGTGCTGGCCATCCCAGTAATCCCAGCTACTCGGGAGGCTGAGGCAGGAGAATCACTTGAACCCAGGGGGCAGAGGTTGTGGTGAGCTGAGATCATGCCCTTGCACTCCAGCCTGGGCAACAAGAATGAAACTCCATCTTAAAAAAAAAAAAAAAAAAAAAGTGGAATTTTGCGTGACCCAGGCAAAGGGTTTATTTATTCTACAATGTGTGTGACCATGTAAAAAGCTATACTTTTTCCTTGCTGTATTTCTGTTTCACGTGCTGGGAATATATGTGGCATGCTGCCTGCTCTCCCTGTAGTCTTCACAACAGAAGTGATAAAATCTCTATGCCCTACACAGGAATTGCTGATGTAGGTCAAGTCCTCTTTTTCCTTGCCACCCTCGCATACTCAATAATCAAATCTTGCTTATTCCCTTTCCCACCTCCTATCTCTTTTGCCACTCCTACATTGTGCCCTATTTATTTTATGTGTCAGATTGTTCTGTACCTGCTTGCTGCCTTAGTTCATACCCTTCCCATTTCTCAGGAGTTTGCTCATGATATCCTCTTAATCTCGTATAACCTTTTGTGCCTAACGCCTAAATTCTCTTTTGTCCTGCGTTTCTTGCTCTAGACTATTTCTCCATTTTCTGTAGGTCACCTCCTGCCACCTGCTCTCCAGGGTGATGCTGTTTGCAACACACAGTTCCTTGTCTTGGTTTCCCAAGCATCTTACTTCTGAGATATTGGCTGTAACAATTAAGAAAATATTATTACAAGCTTGGGGGTAACACTAGGTACTTAAGAATAAATCAAACCTGAGCTTCAAAGAAGGATCACAGGATTCATGCCTGCCTTGTATGGGACATCAGGGACAAAGACCAGGTGCCTCCACAAGTGACTCTCCTCGGGTCCCAGCGGCCAGCTGACAAGTGCATGCACTGATGGTCTCTTTCCTTTTCTTTATCTGCATGCTGGTTTCTAGGCCTTTGCTCACCCTGAAGAGTCTCTGTTGCAAAATATTGAGGTGAAATTCACATAGTATAAAATTAGCCAATTTAAAACACACATTTAGTATATTCACAAGCTTGTGGCAAACATCACCTCTAGTTCTAAAATGTTTTCATCACACCAACCCCTGTACCCATCAAACAGTCCCTCACTGTTCCCTCCTCCCCCAGCCCCTGGCGCCCACCAATCTGCTCTCTGTTTCTATGAATTTACCTATCCTGGATGTTTCATATAATTGAAATCATACAACATATGACCTTCAGTTTCTGCCTCTTTTCACTTGTCATAATGTTTCCTGGGTTCATCCACATTGCTAATGAAGTATCAATGCCTCATTTCTTTTTAAAAGTTGTGGTAGGCCGGGTGCGGTGGTTCACGCCTGTAATCCCAGCACTTTGGGAGGCCGAGGCGGGCGGATCACGAGGTCAAGAGATCGAGACCATCCTGGTCAACATGGTGAAACCCCGTCTCTACTAAAAATACAAAAATTAGCTGGGCATGGTGGCACGTGCCTGTAGTCCCAGCTACTCGGGAGGCTGAGGCAGGAGAATTGCTTGAACCCAAGAGGCGGAGGTTCCGGTGAGCTGAGATCGCGCCATTGCACTCTAGCCTGGGTAACAAGAGCGAAACTCCGTCTCAAAAAA